>SKCR01006176.1:0-25312 GCA_019454045.1 Zanthoxylum bungeanum | reverse complement strand
CATTCCTAACCAATTGGGTAAGGCGTTTAACACCAATGTGACCAAGTCTCATATGCCAAAGTTCAATATTATTAATTACAGGTAAACTACGTTTATTAACTCCAGTACTTAAAATATCTTTTGAAGTTTGCAATGTATAATGACCATGCTGGTTTGGACAACTAAGGATCTGAATATTATTTTTATCATATAAATACAAAGAACTATTCTTAATATTAATACAATAGCCTTCTGTATCTAATACAAAAAGTGATATAATATTAGCGACACATCCCGATACAAAATGACAGTCATATAACAAAAGTGTCCCATTCGGTAATGAGATCTCGCATACTCCCACTGCAACTGCATCCAAAGAGTCTCCACTCCCGAATCGCAACTGCATCTCTCCAGGCTTCAGTTTCCTACTTTCCTTCAGCACCTGCAACGAATTGCAAATGTGAATGGGACAAGCAGAATCTAAAATCCAGCTGGATGTAACGGCTTCACAAGCCAAAGATAAATCAATAACTGGAAAAATAAAAGTACCTGATGTAGAAGCTCTGTCTCTCCTCACTTGGGCAATGTAATCAGGACAGTTCATTTTCCAGTGCCCAACTTTGCCGCAGTGGTGGCATTTGTCTTCAGAAGCCCTTTTGGGCTTTGCAATCTTCGCCTGTTGTTGAGGACCAAAAGCCTTCTTCTTCTTCTTGCCTTTCTTGTTCTTTCCCTTGGACCATCCTTGGGAAGAAGCCGAAAGAGAAGTAGTTCTAGGAGGGCGAGTCGGTACTCCCTTCTTAAGGTCCTCTTCTGCCGTGAGCAACATCCTATGTAGCTCCTGGTAGGTACAGACAGTCCCGTGCATGTTGAAGTACATCACGAACTAGCGAAATGAAGCTGGTAGTGAACCAAGAATGACACTCCTACCGAGAATGTCATTCATGATGAGATTATGTTGCCTCAACTGATCGATCAAATCGATCATCTGAAGAACATGTAGAAAAATAGAAGTATTTTAGAAACTGCATATATTATTCATAATAATAATGTTTTACAGAAGTATTTAACAGAAATACAACCGGGAATTGGCGCTCTGAGCACCAACCCCTACAATTCCTGCGTACACGAATGCCGAACCAAAATTGTGCGGGCCCGGCCCAGCCAATTTTTGTTAGTCCTTTTGTTTTCCAAAACCTTTGAAGTATTCCATAAAAGTTAATTAATTCCATTAATTAATTTAGTACTTCAATCGAAATGTCTCATTAATGAAGTTAATTAATTTGTTACTTCAATCGAAAGGTCCCTCTTTAATATGATTAATGGCATACTTATCTTTTATTTTCCTTCTATAAAAGGCATGCCGAATTTTCAAAAGAAATATACAATATACACAACATACAAATTCGGTTTTAAGGAAAAATATTGTTCTCGGTTTTCTTTGTTGGTTTGGGAAGAGTTCAAACACTTTTGTGGTTTGTTGGTAACGGGTTTTGGTGGTGCCCATACTCGTTCGTTTTCCGTTGTATCCTGGGAAACAATCGTCTCACGTTCTACTGCACATTCGGTAGGGGAAGAATTTGTTTTAAGGATATTGTTGTCATCAATAAGCCTCGGGAAAAAAGCAGTGGTTCGGTCAGAGGCTTCAGAAGGTGGGACAATTCTTCAGTTTCAGGGTCTGCCGTGCTCACCAAGGTCTGCCGAGAGGGACTGCTGGGCTGAATTTAAGCCTAATTCGGATTTCATTGTAACTACCGTGAAACATTTGATAATACTTGTAATACATGAATTTCTTAAAGTTTCACAGTGCCCTAAGTGATATGTTGAAAAAAAAAGGATAATAGATGATCTGTTCAGGATTATTAGTAAAGCTCACAGCCAATTGTACTTGAGTATTTTTTACTTGATCACATAGTCAATCCCCCAACATTTCATAACTTTGGGGGAGGGGTATGGACAACGCAAGCACTATGGACCTTTTTAAGATACATGATCCTTTGAGTCAAAGTGTGTCATTGGGCATCAGTGATCTAGGGGTCTTAGTCGTAAACCCTCTCACCCTTAAATGTGATGCTTATGTAATGATATCGATGTAATGAACACAATATTAATAAAATACTCGATTTTCATATCCGATTGTCCCGTATAGATTTTTATTGCGTCAAATTTCGTGTCAGTGCATGTTTACTCTTTTGTGCCACTTAATATTATATTAAGTCTCAATAAGTGTCGCATGAATCCGATTTTTCGCTATCCGAAAGAATTAGCCTTTGATAATTGGATCTCCCCTGATTTTAAATATTTTATTTTATTTTATTTTATTATTATTATTTTTTTAATAATCTCCGATGACTCATCAAAAGCTTGAAGACAAATTGATTGGATTCAACACCATGTATGGACTCCACCAGCAGCCGCTGCCCTACATAATTATCAATATTCATCTACCATTTTGTTTTCTTCTCCCCTCACCGACACTTTCCAGTAATTGTACTCTAAATTTAGCATTTGAAATCGGCCACACTGTTTAATTGTACAAAATCCCATGTAACATTTTTTAGAAGTAAATTTTAATTAATTCTTGTATAAGGTGCCATATGTTTATTACTGATAATGGACTGAAATTGCTTGAGGACGGTTTCTTGCAGTTATTAAAATCTGTAAATCCTCGGTAAATTAAATTGAGAGACAAAGATAAGCAATTATTTACTTAATATAAAATCCTAAGTCAAGCTACACTAATATCAAGTTTCAAGTGAAAATCTAGAATGAATTGATTTTAAGTGCTCAAAAAAAAAAATTGAAAATTCGATTTTACACAAAGGTTCTGACCCTATGCGGAATTACAAACAATAAGCAGGACACGTCCTGTTACTGCTACTATGGAATTGCAACAGGCAAATTAACAGGCAACCACAATAACAGATAAATAAAATATACTGCAAATATAAAAACAATAACAATAAATAAAGCAGCAAATAAAATCAATCACACAAAATTCAACACAATAATTTTGGTGACGAAGTGGAAAACTCTTCCGAGTAAAAAAAACCACTCCGAGTATAGGCTACCACCCGAATCCACTATATCGAGAAAAACTTACAGCGATGGTCAAGACCTATGGTGGCAACTCCACCGACTCAAGTACCTCTATACTGCAAGAACTCAAGGAACTCCTCAAGCCCGCGACCCACGATTTTCTTCAGAACCTCTGAAGTTTCTGAGTAGATTATATCACCAATGACGCCGGAACTCCGACTACCAAACTTCATCCTAAAGAACTCTAAAGGATTAGGGAATTTAGGTTAAGTTGTGTTGAAGGTTTATCAAAGAATGGATTCCACCATTAACAAAGAAGACATAAGATTCAAAGAGTCTTCAAGGTGAAATCAAAGAGAGTTGAAAGCTTTGAGAGGTTTTGGCTCAAAAGGAATGTGTTTCAACTTTTGAGAATGACGGCTAAGGGTTATATTTATAGGTAGGGTGAAAACCTAGGGTTTTGCAGGCCAAAAACGCGTTCAGATTGCAGTCGCGTTCGAACGCTTACTAGAACGCTACACGAACGCGCCCTTTCTGTGAAGACTCGTTCGAACGTCAATCGAACGCACAACGAACGTGAGCTCTCTGGAATGCTCCCGTTCGAATCCCACAAGAACATGCCTCGAACGTTTGCTCTCTGGAATGCTCCCGTTCGAACCCAATAAAGAACGTGCCACTAACGCCACACGTTCAAACCCACAAACGAACGCAGCACTAACGCCAATCGTTCGAACACTGCAACGAACGCACCACGAACGCATGTCTGATGCACAGCAGCCAGAAACCAGTCCAATTGCACAAAGATCTTCATGAAAGATTACAACTCAATTGAAATTGTTTTGTCACGGATACATGCCAATAAAAAAGGTGCTAACAATCTCCCCCTTTGGCATTCCGTGACAAAACACTACCTAATACAAAGACTACGGTAATAGACCCAAAAAGCAAATAGTCAACTGTCAACCATCAAAACAATGAGTTATTACAAATGGACTCGATCTAACACCTAACAAAGTAGTCTTGAAAGTAATGCTACCGCAGCAACATACCTGCTACCTGAAACATCAACAAACAACAATATACCGTGAAAAGCATTGGGATAATCAAGTAAACCATAAAGCAGGTAAAAATCTCATGCATGTACAAGTAGAAATCTTTCTCCCCCTTAATCTTAACTCCCCTTAAAACGGAGATATCTAAAGGATATTCTATGGCTCCCTCCTATATATTAAGGCTCTCCCCCTTAATATATTACTCTCCCCCTTTTTGTCACGAAATGACAAAGGATAAAGGAAACATGAAAAATAACATGAGAACAGGAGAAAACACATGTAAGAGTATATACAAACATGAATTACTCCCCCTCACTAACAGGCACATAAAGTTAGCAAAATAAAACACGAGAAGTAAATCAAAACTCAGAAAGGTGCACAAGAAAAAAAATTGGTATGCAATAACATGAAGCACACACAGGCACATACTGAGATAAATAAAAATCCTGTCAAAAACTGATTGAAACATCATGTAAAGCTGACACAATGATACCCAGTCAGTATTCAGCTGTTTATGAAATGAAACAATATGCAACATTTTAAAAGTGGCTAAATACAACACTTATGCATATGACATAAACACCAAAGCATATAAAGCACTTGCGTGAAAAATAAAGTGCACAACAAATCAAGGCTTAAGACCTTATTTTATGAGCTGGACACAGCCAAAGAAATCCATCTCTAAACAAACCAAGTCCACAAAATAGATGTTCAAACCCAGCACCACTAGGACCTGAAAATAAGCAACATTGGTTGTATGCTATAATATTTACCCCAGAAATATCATGAGCTCATATTTAATAACTCTTTCGATTGAAGGGTTTTTGCCCTTATCTTTTGAATTTGGCCATTTTGGCTCTTTTGCTCTTGAGTCTCATTTTTTTTTAAATTTATTTCTTTTTACTTTTGCACAAGGGGATAGCAAGGTCAACTAGTCAAAGGTCACACTATTCAGTAAACAAAGTATGGTAGAAATTAGATTGCCAGTCCAAAAACTCATACATGCAACCAAGCCTTGATAAAATAAAAACGTGTATGTGAGGTGCAAGCACATGATATACCAAAGGTTTTTATCACACACACTTATGTATATAGAGCATCAAGAAAAATAACAGCATATCATACATGCATAATCATATATCCTACATACCAGGATCACATGCACATGCTATTCATGCTCCAACAAGCCATAAAAATATTTTTGGTCTTTTTCAAAATATATAAATTTTTTTTTGATTTTTCAGTTTTAAAGCACAAAAAAAAATAAAGACACAAAACAGCTTGTAAAACATCCAATGGTACGTGGAGTTGTATCCCGAGTGCAGATCATACTACCGTCCATTCGGAATCGGCTATGAAATTTTAGTCCGGGTTTCCATCCTATATACCAAGAGACATATAACAAAAACAAGACACACACACACACCCATATGCAGTGAAAACAAAATAAACGTGCAAAAACATAAAACACACGCACACACACATGCAATGGGAAAATAAAATGCATCTTTCAAGCAGAGTTACACCGAAGTGTACTCTCATAATGTCCATCAGGACACGCAGAGGAAGATGGGAATTCATCTTGCTTCCTCACCCAAACCTTTCTAGGAACCTCATCCACTTGAGAATTCCTAGTCAACAAAGAAAGTTTCTCGCTAAGAAATTGTGTCTGTTTAGTTAGTGCAGAAACTTGAGAAGCTAGATTTGAAGAATCAAATCTAGGCGACACACTCTTAGGCCTTTTCTTTTGCTTGTGTAACATGAAGCACTTAGGCCTAATATGTCCAACCTTGCCACAGTGGTGGCACACAGGCATAAACCTCGGACGAGAGCGAGGTTTACCCACAGCACCTCTAGATCGAGGTTGGGTCACAGGACGAGGAACAAAAGGAGGAATCAGATGACTACACTCAACATGCTTCTTACATAAGTCATGTTTAGCTATTACAGGCACAACTTTGGAAGAAGAAGCCTTATCACAGTTAGGCTCAGAAATAATTCCTAACATACGGTCCATATTTTTATTCTCACTAGAAAATACAGAGAAATGGGTTCTAGTATCTTCAAGTTCAGTCTCTAAAGCTAGGACCTTATCAATTAGACCCCTATTCCTCTCCTCCAGGTCATCAAACATCAAAAGGCTTTGCTCAAATTTGGCTTGAGCTTCATTCTTTTCTAGCTCAACAGCTTTCAGCCTTTTATTGACCTCTATGTTAGTCTTCTTAATAGCTAAACTCTCATTAAACAGTTCAACATAAGCTACCTGAAGACTTTCCTCATCTACAGACTCATCAAGAGAGACTTCTGAATCATCATCATTAACAACAATCTCTCTCTCATCAGTCACACTAGCAGTAAAGGCCAAATAATTGCCTTTAGGAGAGTCATCACCTTCAGAATCACTAAGTGATGCTGTCATGGCTTTCTTGCCTTTAGCCTTAAGGTATGTGGGACACTCAGATTTAACGTGCCCATATCCTTCACATTCATAGCACTGGGCACCACGGGATCTACTATCCCTATCCTCTCCAGACTCACTCATGATATGCCTACTCTCTCTAGGCATAACCTCTCTATCCTGTTACTGCTATGGCCACTCTTCTTAAGTTTAAGAAATTTCTTAAACTTCTTTGCAAACAAGCCCAAATCACGATCCGTGATGGTATCATCATCACCAGACGAATCATGCACAACTTCCTTAGCGATTTTCATCGCAAACGTTTTTGGCTCTCTATAACCAGGAAGCTTTTTCTCATAAACCTGCAGTTTTCCTACGAGTTCATCTAAATTAAGCTGATCGAGGTCATTACTTTCCTCGATGGCGGTGATTTTGGGTAGGAACTTATCAGGTAGGGATCTCAGGATTTTCCTAACTATCCTACTGGTAGGAATAGTCTCACCTAGGTTAAAACTAGAGTTAACAATATCGTTAATCTCAGCATAAAACTCATCAAAAGGTCTCATCATCCTTCATTCTAGCGACCTCAAACCTAGTAGCAAGATCCTGGAGTCTACTATTTTTAACAGACAATGTGCCCTCATGCACAGTCTGCAGGATGTCCCAAGCATCTTTGGTTATCTCACACATTGAGATTCTCCTAAACTCAGCAGAATACACAGCACCATGTATGGCATTAACAGCCTTGCTGTTCCTATTGCTAGCATCAAATTCGTCATTGGTCCAGGTCAATTTATCTTTAGGGGAAGATACCCCATCAACAACAACAACGGGAGGTTTCCACCCGTGTTCAACAGTCATCTAGACCCTCTCATCTAAAGACTTAAGGAACGCTCTCATGCGAACCTTCCAATGCAAATATTCTGTGCCATCAAAAAATGGCGGACAATTTAAGGGTTGACTACGCTCCATAGCTAATGGGCCAAGGATCGAGTTCAGGCTCTGATACCAATTGAAAATTCGATTTTACACAAAGGTTCTGAACCTATGCGAAATTACAAACAATAAGCAGGACAAGTCCTGTTACTGCTACTATGGAATTGCAACAGGCAAATTAACAGGCAACCACAATAACAGATAAATAAAATATACTGCAAATATAAAAACAATAACAATAAATAAAGCAACAAATAAAATCAATCACACAAAATTCAACACAATAATTTTGGTGACGAAGTGGAAAACTCTTCCGAGTAAAAAAAATCACTCCGGGTATAGGCTACCACCCGAATCCACTATATCGAGAAAAACTTACAGCGATGGTCAAGACCTACGGTGGAAACTCCACCGACTCAAGTACCTCTATACTGCAAGAACTCAAGGAACTCCTCAAGCCCGCGACCCACGATTTTCTTCAGAACCTCTGAAGTCTCTGAGTAGATTATATCACCAATGACGCCGGAACTCCGACTACCAAACTTCATCCTAATAACTCTAAAGGATTAGGGAATTTGGGTTAAGTTGTGTTGAAGGTTTATCAAAGAATGGATTTCACCATTAACAAAGAAGACATAAGATTCAAAGAGTCTTCAAGGTGAAATCAAAGAGAGTTGAAAGCTTTGAGAGGTTTTGGCTCAAAAGGAATGTGTTTCAACTTTTGAGAATGACGGCTAAGGGTTATATTTATAGGTAGGGTGAAAACATAGGGTTTTGCAGGCCAAAAACGCGTTCAGATTGCAGTCGCGTTCGAACGCTTACTAGAACGCTACACGAACGCGCCCTTTCTGTGAAGACTCGTTCGAACGTCAATCGAACGCACAACGAACGTGAGCTCTCTGGAATGCTCCCGTTCGAATCCCACAAGAACATGCCTCGAACGTTTGCTCTCTGGAATGCTCCCGTTCGAACCCAATAAAGAACGTGCCACTAACGCCACACGTTCAAACCCACAAACGAACGCAGCACTAACGCCAATCGTTCGAACACTGCAACGAATGCACCACGAACGCATGTCTGATGCACAGCAGCCAGAAACCAGTCCAATTGCACAAAGATCTTCATGAAAGATTACAACTCAATTGAAATTGTTTTGTCATGGATACATGCCAATAAAAAAGGTGCTAACAAAAATCTTGAAGAATTATAATTAAACAATTAACACATGATGCACTCATAAGAAAATAGGCAAACCTAATATGCAAAATATAGAATGCAAACAAAACAGACACTCCTTAGCTAAAGCATTTCCTAAAATAAAAAATTCAAATCTTATTCACATTCACAGGCACATCAAATAATAACTGGCAAACAAAATCAAAATCCTATACTATTTTTTTCCCTTAACACAGTAGTTAAAGAAAACATTATTTAGGATTAGAGTTTGAAAGCATTTGAATTTTGCTTAACAATGAAAAAATAAATTGTATCAGCTGGCTAATTAGCTTTTGAATTTGATGTTATGGTTTTACCGTTAGATGAGCTAGATCACATAGTATTTTAGCCGGCACCGGTCGTCCTAATTATAATAGTGTGACGCTACTGATTTTTAAGAATGAATTTTACTCATGAATTTGTCATAATAAATAAGAGGTTTGGGACAATTATTGTACATCTGTTTAGTGTTGTTATAATAAGTAGAAGTTTTTATAATATAACCTCAATAAAATGATAAGCTCGAATAAATAATAGATTTTATAAATACTGTTTGTATAGCTATACATTATGTTAGGTTTTGAATGTTAAGTTTTCCAAAACAAAACCAGTCGTTCGAGTTCTAACTCGGATCGATATTTTTTCAGGCTTAGGTCTATTTTCTTTTCGTTAGAACGAAGGCAGTTCGAACAAGAGATTGATTGTTTAAACGAGCTATCCAGAAGCCATGTCATTTGTTCAATTCTCGAGTTTTCAAAATAATATCGGAAGGTTCCCGAGTTGAATTTTAGGTCTTGGAATGAAATAATGTGAGAAATAATAGTTTAAGAATTGAATAATAGCGCTCTGGTAGGGACTGAACCGGTCGGCCACTGTGCATCCTTTGGTGGTCAGTGGTGGCCCCATAAACACCGAATATGGCGGGGAGAGGAAATACATCACAACTATTTTCTAATCTTGGATCATCGCTTTGATTCACGTGTCGAGTCATCCAACAAATTGAAGCCCTCAGAGAGTACTACAAGGTTGTGATATCAGATTTGCGGAACGACGCTTGATTTCCAGTGAATCGAGAGAGAAAGATTCAGATGAATTCTGACCCATTTTCCTATGTGCTTCGATTTGAATTCTCTCAAGTCCTATGTGTTTGTATGGGGGAATCAGCTAGTACCCTCAGAATTTTGGTAAGATATCCCGATAAAAAATTGATATTTTCAAGTTTATTGTATTATGTTTGGATGCTTCCAATAGTGTCGTATAGTAATGTATTGACTTGTTTTGAATTGGATAAATTAGAATCAATTGAATTTGTGCTATTGGTAGAATTTGAGTGAAATTAGAATGTATTGGATCGATCCGGTAGGATATGTTAGTTTCCAGTAAAATTGGATTTTGCGCGTCTATTCTTTAGTTAATGTAGTGATAAATATAAGTTTATCTAATCAATCTTATGCATCATAGGATGATGTCGTAATGAATACTATATTATGTTTGATTTAAGATATCAATTTAATCGTAATTGTTATGAGCTATTTTGTTATGTTGGAAACCATATGATGGATCTTGAAACATATTTTTTGTGATCTTTGAGATATTGAGAACAAGTTTCTTATTCTTGGAGAATTTAGTCTGCAACCATAAGGTCAGAATTATGACATTAGATGGTCTATGTCATATAAAGTTAGAAAAGATGCAGTGGGAGTATCACTGTTGATTCTACTAAATTAGTATTGACTTATCAGTTGCATAGTGACCCTATAGATTAGAAGTTATTATATTAGTGTAGTGTTTGCGATTGTCTTATAGTATTTGGATTTGATCTCTAAATGCATAGACAACTCAGTAGCTATAGCACAATACTGATATAGTGTATGAGTCATATTGATGTAGAATTTGGATTCTGCAAAATATAATGATGCTAGTAAAGAAAATGGTTAAGTTTGTTGGACAGACTCAATTTGTTAAAGTAGGCTTACTGGTTGTTTCCTACCTCTTGAGTGCTGGTGAGCTCTTGAGGGACATGAGTATGCGATACACATTAAGATGTGTATATGATACAATGGATTGACACTAGAGCAAGTGGGATAAATTGTTAGGGTTGATGCTCGGAGTGCCAATCCGGATCGTATTTATGTCTGATTCATAAATACGAGCAATTATATTTTCCATAATATTACTAATTTAATAGTAGCACAATTGTCTTTTATATGCTTATTCGATCTAATTGCGATTAGATTTCTGATTGCGATTAGATGGAGACTGAATTTGGTTCAGTGATACGTGTATATTAGATAAAGACCCTAGGATTTACAGTATAGTGCGCAGTTACAACGTAGTTTGTAATTGACATTGAGAAACGTACTATTAGTTTTATATCCTTAAATAAAGTTCATGGTCAAGATTTGCTAACAAGGGTCGGTTAGTAAAATCCGCTGAGATCAGTACATATCATATATCATGACTTGATCCAATGGTTTATCCCAGTGAACCATGAGTCTCGGGAGACTCCTATAGACATGTAGGTGTTTATTTGATAAGATACTGAACGACTCACTGAAGATTTCCTAATAGATGGTACACCAACGTCAATAGGAACCTTCTCGAGTTGAGCGATCATTGTGGTCCTTCGACTTGAGATACCACTGTGGATATATGAGCTATCCTCCACACTTTGATGGCAGTCATGTCTATGATTTAGTCATGATCAGACCTCCGCCTGTTCGTTGGGTGTGGACTGATGCTCATGATATACTGTGCGTATCAAGATAGGATCCGTCAGTCCTGTGTACAGGACATAGGCATCAAGAACGTGTTTACGATCTAGTAAATCCATGGCCATGGTATAACGTCGACAATCAGTTCCGAGTGTTATTTCGTGATCATAAATTGAAAGTCGACTGTATTACACCAAACGAATTTGACGTTCTGATCTATATCCCAGATATAATACGGATGGCTTGTACGTATGTTATGACCTCCGCTTGCATAGTTTAGTGAGATTATCCATGGTTGTCATAATCCATGAGTGGGTGGATTCTAACATGAAATTGGATTTCATTACGAATAGACCTAAACATAGAGAGTCCCACAATATGAAGTGTACTCGTTGAGCACTTGGGCAACGCGATATGAATAATATGGATTATTCATAATACTTCACCAGATTAAATGAGTTAATTCGGATCGTTTAATCGGTCAAACGATAATACATGCATTAGGAGATTTTGTCCGCTAATAATTATTGTGTATTTGTATTTGTATTTGATAAATAATACGATTAGATACACATTAATTATTCATCAAATGAGATTTTGACACATGCCATTAATATATGTATTTATTATTTATTGTAAAAAAATACATATAATAATAATTACATTAATTAATTATTTGGATATTTAATTGTTAAATATTTAAATTATTAATTAATAATCTTTTTCCATTAACGTAATGGAATTTGTCTAGTTATTATTGGTGCACATGGAATGGCTTTAATTACACTTTAATATGTCATAATTTGATTGGCTAATATAAAGTGTAAATGTTGTTAATTTGATTAAAAATTGAAAAAGATAAAAATACCCTCCAAGCCAAATTTCGTTTTTTGTATAAATTAGAAATAGAAAATTATTTTCTTTGTCATCTTCATTCCTCCATGACCGAATTTCTCCAAAAAATAAAAATTGGGTTTCCAAAAGTTTGAAGAATCCATGGAAATTGAAAGAAAAAATCAAAGAAAAGCTAAAGATTTAGGGGATTTAAAGGTTAGTCTTCAACTCCTTAAGCTTAGAAATTTGATTTCTTGTTTCTTGATAACTTAGAAATGTTCTAGGATTTTCTTCAAATCTGAAAAATTGGGGCTTTGTGGTTTGATGGATGGATTGGAAGTTTGTTGGCATGTGTGAAGTAGTATTGGAATGAATTATTGTAATTAAGTTCCAATTTATTCAATTGTTGAAGAGTTGCCATTCTAGAGTTGTTGATCTACTTTAAGATAGCCTATAATTGTTCTAGAGTTGTTCATGTGCGATGGGACTCAATTGGTATTGAGATTAATTGATTTAGTCTTGAAATTTTGGATTTAAAGCATTAAAAATTAGGAATTTCGGTTTTCTGATCAGATTATGTAAAACTGAAAATTCTGGGATGTTTTTAATGTCTTATGAATGTTTTGGATGTGTTTTGAGAGTTGGCACAATTTCCGGAAAGTGTTTCCGAATTGAAATAAGCGAAAACGGCCAAAAACGGAGTTACCGGGTGGATTTTAAGCCAACCGAGTGATGGCTGTCCAAACAGTGAATCTGTCACTGTTTGGACAGCCCATGAACTGTCCCGATACTATTGGAGCTGACCTGGGCAGTTTCCATAAGTGTCGTGTGGTCGGTTCGTTCAAAAATACGTTTTAGACCATTTTACGGAAAAACGGATTTCGTAAAAGTTTTGTGACGTTTCAACATTATTTATGTCAATATTTGATATTGAATAAATAGGTTTAGGTGAAATATGAATAAATTATTCATATTATATTTTGAATAATTTATTTGGTATTTTGAAAAAGTTTTAAAATATGATTTCGCCTGAACCGCGCTTCCGTTGCGCCTCATCGCCCAAAACCACAATAGGTTATTGCCTTGTCCCTGCTCTCGTTGCAGTTTCTAGAAATTCTTCTTTAAATGGCATTCTATGCCACAGTGAAAGCAATTGTATGTCTTTCTCTAGTCCTTGGATTTGCCTCTGCTTTTGCCTCCGCCTTTTCCTTTGCCTTGATTTTTCTCTGGTTGTCTTCCTCGATGCTCCGAGACAAGGGCTTCTGTTTGATCTGATCCCACATCTTTTCTTCTGGCTTCTTTATTTGACAGGGCGTCCTTTACCATAGGCATGGTAAGTTTGCCTCATGGAGCTCAGTTGTTGAGAGTAACCACCAGTGTCTCCCAATTATCAGAAAGAGAACTGATTAGTAAGAGGTCTTGAACTTCGTCCGCTAGTTGCATGTCTATTGTAGACAACTGGTTCATCAGGCTTTGGAACTCGTTGGTGTGTTCTGTAACAGAAGTTCTACTTCGTAGCTTCAGATTCACCAAACGCCTCATGATTAAGGCTTTATTCCGAGCTGTTTTGGCTTGGAACATGTCTTCCAGTTTTTTCCACATTTCCTAAGCATTTGTATCCTATTCTACATGGTGGAAGATACTGTGACCGATCGACTATCTAATCTGACCCAAAGTTCTGTTATTGAGTTTGTTAAATTCATACTCTTTAACAGATTCTGGTCTCACTCCCTGCACCTCGATAACATCAAAAAAATCTTTACAATGTAAATAATCTATCATCCGAGGTCTCCAGAGGGAGTAATTAGTTGTTGTCAGCTTGATCATTGCACTAGAAGGGGAATCTTCCATTTCCATTTTAAGTTTTAGTGTTTAAAATGAAAATAGGTTAAAATTGGGGCTGAATTTTACAAATCGAAGGTCACCGTTGCGTCCGGAACGGTCGACAATGATGGAATAGACACTTCGTTGGTCAAAATCAGACACAAGAGCCGATTTGTAAATTCCTAAAATTTCTGGGGTAAAATTGTAAATTTCAAAGACTTCATGGGGCTAAATGAACTTTATCAGGTTGCTGATGTGGCAGATGACGTGGCAAAAGTGGGACCAGCTTGTTGACATGGCTGACACGTGGCGATGACATGGTGGATGATGTGTCAATGACATGACAGAATGACGTGGCAAACTGACGTGGCAGGTGCGTGGCAGCTGGCGTGGCGCCACGTGGTCATCTTCTTCCTCCAAACGCGCGTGTGGCGTGTGCGAGAGTGGGCTTCACTCTCCCGGAGAATGGTGGAGCGTGCGGCCTCCTCGGATGTCCGTTTGATCGCCGGAAAATACCACTGAACTCGTCTCGACGTGAACTAGCTGATGGTATGCTCAAAAATAATTTTTGACAACTTTTTCGAAACTCGAATTTTCCGAACCGAGCTCCGTTCTTCGATTTTTACGACCCCAAAGTAGAATCAAAGATCCTAATACCACTTGTGATTCACTGATCACTCTAGAGTGTTTTGAAGGAAAAACCGAATGCTTTTCTATTACTCACAAGAATAGATTACAAAATGTTTAAATTTACAAATATGAAAACATTCACTCTCTAACACTCTCTCTATATTACAACTTTGGGATACCTTACAACTGAATTAGGGCTCCCTTTTATAGGGCAAAAACGTGCGCTACAACGCCACATGTTTTTGACAACTCCATCCCTAAAATCATGGTAATCACACCTAAAGTTGCTATGTCTTCTTCCTCCAAGTTTCAACTCCACCTAAAGTTGCCTTGGCAGCTTCTTCATGGATGGATGACAGCAATTGGATCAGCATGGGAAGCTTCCATGCAGCTAGACTTTGCTGGACTCATTTGTCTTCTAAGGTTGGCATCATGCATGCATGAGCCATGCAACTGCAGCTGGACACTTCAAAATCTTTATTTGACACTCAGCAGATTGAGTATGAGGTATTTGATCAATTAAAAATCGTTCATATTCTCTTTATTATATTTGTTTGATTTCATTGAATTGTGATTTAATTTCTATATGGTTTTAGTTCAGTTTAGAAATTTGTGATAACATGGAAATCACATATTTGTTTTTTTTAATGATTTTTTTTACAATTAATTGATGATGATTAAATGTTATCTGTCAAGTAAAATTAAAAGGTGTCGTCGGCATTTTAAAATTGAGGATATCAGTGACAGAGGCTAACTGAACTTGATGATATGAACATTTTAATTCAAATGGAAGGTCTAGTGAATGTGATTTCTCTCTTATTTGAGAGTGATATCTCAGAAATAGGGTATGTTTTGGGAATGATGTGCAATGGGTTTTCATCAATAGCTCCAGCCGAATGAAATCATTTGCAATTAAGAATATGTAGTGGTATAGTCGGGACATTTATTCATTGGAGTAAATTTTGATTTCACAAAAATATTAAATACTCTTTATTTTAATGGGGCAAATTAAAATCATCATATTAGAATCAGATTTTTCATTAATTTATAAGGCATATTTTAATAATTTTTCAGATTCATCGATGGCGACTATATGTGCTAACCTCTCTGTCACTCAGCTACTAAGTATAACTGGGTGCGTAATTGCTAAATATTAGTTGATGAGTAAAAGAGAACAACAACTTTCACATACCGTACATGTGTTTTTTTGTAGCTGAGTGTTGCTTGGTGGTGTAGTATTCAAGATCTCATCTTGAGGTCTTGAATTTAAATTCAGGAAGTGTATTTCTTATAAGAACCTGAGATTGTCAGGGGTTTTACATGCTCCGCTTAAGCCTTGAAGGGGTGGTTTGGCTGGGGGTTTGCAACGATTAAAAAAAAAATGTGTTGCATAATTTAGCTCATAATGGGCAACAGGTGTGGTTTAGTGACAAATGTCTTAGGATTTGATTGTCGAGCTTAGAATTAAACTCGAATCGGATGATTTGATGGCAATATTATTTCAAAAAAAAAGTTTTAATTTATTTATTGACCAATAAGATAGGGAATTATAAGTTTTAGTATTTGGGATCATGGTGATGAATCCTTTGCTTCTCAACGCAAGCAAGCAATTGTTCTAACAAATGCTTAAATAAAACGTTCTTTTCCTTTTTTTTTTTTTTTAAATGTCATAGACGTTGAGATTATTAGATAATTAAGTTAATATTTTAAAAAAAAACTGATTTTAATACTATTGAGAAATGTTTTAGTTACTATTGTTGGAAATGGTGATCGAGCACCATTCACTTTTTGTATGAATATTTGATATTAATGCAATATAATATTTATTTTATCATTGTTATTTATTTATTAATATGGTATAACTCTTACTTTTGTTTATATATTGTAAATCTAAAAGTTAAATTACTCTAAGAGTTAGAGATTTCTAGTTACACTTGGAACCTTATATGAATTTAGTAAAGACCCGAGAGTTACAACATATGGTGGTATAGTTGCAAGAGTTGCAAATGGTGTTGAGAAATATCACGCATTCTCTCAAATATAAATTATTCCTGGTCTAGATATATTGACATGGGTCGGTCATTATATTGGTAAGACTAGTGCATTGCCTATATAGGTAATGGACATATGGTTTGTCTCAACAGACTATGAGCTTAGCGGAAGTTCGTACAGAAATGCAGATATTCATTAGTTGAATGAGTATCGAACAAACTCATAAAAGATGACTAATAGATATTCCATAAAACTGTCAATAGTTGTCTTTTCGAGTTGAGTAGTTATTGTGGTCCTTTGACTTGAGACACCACGGTGGTATTGTGAGTGATCCTCTATGCCTGATACCATGTATGTCAGATACCTTTCATGGTCTGACCTCTGGATGACTGTTACGTATAGACCGATGCTCACGAAGATAAGCCACTGCCGAGAGCTTAGGAAGCAAAAGGGGCTGAGTTTTTTTCATTTTATTGATAAAAAATCAAGCCTAAATCTCACCAAAAATCACCCAAATAAATATTCATGGACATAGATTTAATCCTTAAGAGTCAAGGGTTGATTATTGTTCTTGTAACTTTCATTTTCCTAGGGTTTTAAGAGTTAAAATTTGGGGAAAAGTTGGTTGCCACTCTTGAGTGATCAAACCACATTTTGATCACCAATATTTGTTCATTGAGGAGCTTGATTTGGAAAAATTATTGTGGAAGTGTTAGATAAATTAGAAGCATGTATGTGAGGATTAGAAGCATTTAAGTGTTGGAAAATTAGTATATAAATGATATGTTAATTTTGAATGCTTGGATTAATTTTTTGAGAGTTGGAAATTTATTTTGTATGCTTGAATTAATTTTTCAAGCATTGGAAAATTAATTTTAGTATGTTTGGATCACTACAACAAAATTGATATTATTTCGCAACTAAAACTATTAGTGTCGAAATATAATTTCGCCACTAAAAGTGCGACACAAAAGGTATTAGTGGCGAAAATTTAATTCGCCACTAAAAGTACTTTAGTGGCGAAATAATTTCGCCACTAAAATTATTTTTTTTCGCTACTAAGGTTCATTTTTAGTGGCGAAATAATTTTTGCCACTGAAAATTACTTTTAGTGGCGAAGTTTTCGCCACTAAAAGTGCAATCTAATCAAATAAATAATTTTCAAATTTTTAATAAACCATATGTTATTTTATATTATAAAATGATACAAAATACAAATTTTGTATTGATACGCTTTGAGCATATGGAGTCACAATCGGGCCAATCCATGTGATAGTTACTGGATTGATGTTAAGAACATCC
Source organism: Zanthoxylum bungeanum (assembly GCA_019454045.1). Taxonomy (NCBI): domain Eukaryota; kingdom Viridiplantae; phylum Streptophyta; class Magnoliopsida; order Sapindales; family Rutaceae; genus Zanthoxylum; species Zanthoxylum bungeanum. Next base: position 7,400 of record SKCR01006176.1, on the reverse strand, counting down.
TTCAGTATCTTAGAAGAACTAAGGATGATGTCTTATACTATGGATAATGAGAACTTGAAGTGACTGGGTTCACCGTTGCAAGTTTCCTAACCGATAAAAACGACTATAAGTCGTAATAAAGGTACTATATAGTTTGAATAACGGAACAGTGAGCTGGAAATCTTCAAAGCAAGATATTGTTACCAAATAAACAACAAAAGCGGAATATTATTGCAGCTGAGGCAGCAATAGAAGCCATTTGGATTGATAATAATCCTAATAAGATTAGGAGTAGTTCTGTTAGTAGCTGAGCTAGGCTACAACACAGGCTAATGAATTAATGGTCTCATCAACGATCCAAATAAATACTTCAACTATTCATTTGATTCGTTCGGATCATACATCGTGGTGATGTGATGATCGAATAAATCGCATCAGATGATAACACCGTAAATCCACCGATGAAAGCCTCTTAGTAGAATTTTGAGCGAACCGTACATAGTTCGGGTGTAGGACACTTGAGTGATTGGCTATAGGCCAAGTGGGAGATTGTTGGACAATTATGACCCATAGCATCACTATTTGTACATATCATGATGTTGTTGTACAAATTAACTATGTGACAAAGGAAATTGCTCTTTTATCATTTGTAATTGGATTACCAAGATATAAAAATGATAAAAGGTCCTCATGATTAGTTCCGGATTGAGATGATATGAGACATTATCAATCCACGAAGGTTTAATCATTAAATATCCCTAGTCGTAGTATTATCGAGATTGGACATCGATAATGCAGAATAGACTAGTATTACACGTGTGCGCGTTGTGGGAGCATAACGACATAGTTCTCATATATTTGGGTATAGGATACTCATGCAAATGTAATAAGAGGTTGTTTACTGATGGTACAGAAACAGCTTCGCTCTGGATAGACCCTTCAGAATTCGATTGGTGGTATGACTATGTGTCTATGGAAGTCCGAATCAGGGTAGGTGTATTTGGTCTTAACTTGAGACTTGCACCGCTAATACTTGCGACAATCAATATACTTTGGTTTTGGTCGTCCAGGGCTTTAACCGGTTATGTGTACGCCTCTTCTGGGTATATTGAGAATCATAGTGTATTGGGTGTGATGTCAAGATGGAAGTATCACTCCAGTAATAGTGGTGATGATGATCACGTAGGATACATAACTGGTGCTCTTATGTACTGCAGTCATCGGGATATTATGACTAGATCATGTTTATCCGATTATAGAGACTAGTTACCAGAGATCCGACATATGCTTCATACGGGGGAGACACAATTCCAGCCCCAGGACTTGTATGTGACATCCGATACTGGATCGAAATATGCAATACTATGTATACTACGCCTGATAAAGATTACATATTCCTTAAAGAATATTTCTGGAGAATTGGGTAGGCACGGTTGTAGGACACAGAAACTGGACGACACATGCTGTTCTAGACTCAGGGCCTAGTTGGGAGTACGGAGTAGCCAACGAAGGACTAAACCGGAGAATGATGGAGTCGCCACCCGGTGTGAACGGGAAAATGATTTAAGGCCGCACTCACCCCTCGCAAGGGAAGACCTCAAACCGTTGGGTTCGGAATGGTCCCTTACTTATGTCATTTGTAATGATTGGATTTGTGTAATATTAACCTAGTTTACGAGACATGCATTGGTGGAGATTATTCTAAGCGCATTACAACTTAAATTCTTGATACAAAAATAATTAATTACATCACGCTTAAAATAAAACAACATTACAACAACATAATCATGCTTCAAATACAAATTTAAGTGAAATGAAATATGTGAGCCTATTAAGTGGTACGGGGCGTTGTATCCCGAGTGCAAACCATATTACCGTCCATTCGGATTCGGCTATGGAATTTATGTCCGGGTTTCCATCCAATATACCACAAAAAGGAACACATATTCCATTCACCCAAAATTACATCACGAACTAATTAATAACATTCATGCGACCGAAACATAAATTACGTTTATTTCGTGTAAACTAATTCTAAATGACATGCTAAAATAGCCAAATAAACTACATGCATTTCTACGTCATTATTTCATGTAAACTAATTCTAAATGACATGCTAAAATAGCAAAATAAACTACATGCATTTCTACGTCATTATTTTATGTAAACTAATTCTAAATGACATGCTAAGATAGCCAAATAAACTACATGCATTTCTACATCATTATTTCATGTGAACTAATTCTAAATGACATGCTAAACTAATCATTCATGTTAATCAAACAAAAATACATTTCTTAAATCATTATTTCATGCAAATACATTTAATAACGTGTATACTACCTACTCATGCCAAAATACCACAAAATAAATTTTCTAAATCATTATTTCATGTGAGAAAAATCAATAATAGGTGCCCTCAGGTCTAACCTTTTTTGCGTCGTCTTTTGGAAGCACGTTTCACGTCCGTCGGAAGGGTTGATGCTCCGCAACTTTTCTGGTTTGCTGGTTCCCCTTTTCCTTGGTTGCCCTGCTGATTTGCTCGTTGTTTTCCCTCCGCTTTGCTGCCGCCTTGTTGCTGTCTTGTTTAGGCCACTGGTTTGCTATGGATTAGGGGGTTGTTTTGGTGATGGTTTGGGCGTGAATATTAGGGCTAAACTGGGCAGAATGTGTGCTGGTTCCAGGGACTAAATATGGTCAGTTTGTGCGTGAATATTAGGGGTGAATGAGGGCTGTTTATGAGGGCTGGTCTGGATGCAGTTTGGCGTGAGTAATGGGGGCTTATTTCAGTGGCAGTTTTGACGTGAAGTGTGGCTTATCTTGGGGCTGTGTATTGGCGTGGATGGAGCTGCTGTAGTGAGGGCAGTGGGCGTGACTTTGGGAGGCAGAATAGAGCTTATTGTTAGGGGTATTACTATTTATGAATGGATCAAGGATGCATGGAGGAGGGGGCTTTGAGTGTGAGTTTGTGCGTGAGGCAGTGGGCGTGTATGAATCAAGGCAGTGTGTGGGGTGTATGGCTGCCGGTTTCTTCTCCTGGCTGTGGCCGAGTGCAGTGGATGAAGGTGAGGCCGAGAGGATGAGTAAGGGTGAGCTCGGCAGTGGAGTGAGAAGAGTGTTTTGGTTCAGTTGTTAGTTGTCGTGAGTTGCTTCGGGACGTGAGGGTTGATTATGTTTCCCCGTGAGGTTGGTCTGTGTAAATTGTTAAGTATCTTTGGGGTATTGGTGATTATCTTGGTTGATGATGGTTGATAGTGAAGGATTCCTCCCCCCCAGCCGAGAGATGATGGTGATCTCCTCTCCAGATGAAAATGATGAAGATCATCGAGATGATGGTGGTAGATGCGTGATCAACGGGAGGTGATGGAGGCCAAAACAAAGAACCATTCGGCGGATGATTGGAGAGTTTGACAATTGTTGATGATTTGTTGGGCAAGTGGTTCAATGGTTCACGTGGGAAGCTTGGAAAAATGGAGGGGTTTGCCGTGTGGGGCAGGGAGGGAAATTGGTTTTGGTTTGTGAAATAGGCGTGGATAGAGGGAAATTGTTGGTTTTGTGTTTTGATTATTTTATTATTTATGTTTGTATTTTTTATTTATGTTTGGTGGAATTATTTGTTATTTTGTTAAAGTTGTTATTAATTGGTTTGTATTTTTTAATGGTTTAACTTAATTCAAATTAATTTAATTGGTTGGTGAATTTTAATTTGCATGGAAGTTGAAGGGTCACAAGCATGGAAAGTTAGAGAGAGAGAATATGCATGAGAAATAGCGAGGAAAAGGTTCCGAGCGAAGGATGATTCTGAAAATGGAAAAGGCAACGACGAACCCGAAGCAAACGAGCGAATAAAATCCACAAAACGTCAATTCTTGACTTTCCCTTTCCGACGGCCGCTTTCCGCGACTTCCACGACATGAAAAGGTAGTGCCTCCTTACGAGACTCGTCATTGGGCATGATATGCAAAATGCAGTGTCTACAGTCGCCCCCACTTTGATGGGACTTGTGTAATGTGTGACAATGACAGTTCAATCAAAGTTACGTGCAATGCATTTTTACTTACCTGGCTTGCCAGCTGCCACCTGACTTACCTGTTACTCGAACTGAGTTGATGTTGCAGTGGACCTCGATCCTGGGACGCATCCCAATACCTGCAACCGACAACGGGGGCACCTCGACCCTGGGCACCTCGACCCAATACCGCTGCAAATAGGGACTTCGCCCTTGAAATGATGATGTAGTGGGCACCTCGACCCTCAAACTGATGATGTAGCGGGCACCTCGACCCTGGGCACTTCGACCCGGACTACAACTGACAACGGGGGCACCTCGACCCAATACCGCAGCAAATAGGGACTTCGCCCTTGAAATGATGATGTAGTGGGCACCTCGACCCTGGGCACTTCGACCCGGAACTACAACTGACAACGGGGGCACCTCGACCCTGGGCACCTCGACCCAATACCGCTGCAAATAGGGACTTCGCCCTTGAAATGATGATGTAGTGGGCACCTCGACCCTGGGCACTTCGACCCGGAACTACAACTGACAACGGGGGTACCTCGACCCTGGGCACTTCGACCCAATACCGCTGCAAATAGGGACTTCGCCCTTGAAATGATGATGTAGTGGGCACCTCGACCCTGGGCACTTCGACCCGGAACTACAACTGACAACGGGGGCACCTCGACCCTGGCACCTCGACCCAATACCGCTGCAAATAGGGACTTCGCCCTGAATATGATGATGTGGAGCCTCGCTCCAAGCTGATATGATATGGGCCTCGCCCTCAAGCTGATAAAAGATGTGGAGCCTCGCTCCCAAGCTGATATGGGCCTCGCCCCAAACTGATACTGATGTGGGCCTCGCCCCAAACTGATATGGGCCTCGCCCAAACTGATACTGATATGGGCCTCGCCCAAACTGATACTAACATGGGCCTCGCCCAAACTGATACTGGTATGGGCCTCGCCCCCAAGCTGATGATGATGTGGAGCCTCGCTCCCAAGCTGATATGGGCCTCGCCCCCAAGCTGATCAAGATGTGGAGCCTCGCTCCCAAGCTGATATGGGCCTCGCCCTCAAGCTGATGAAGATGTGGAGCCTCGCTCCCAAGCTGATATGATATGGGCCTCGCCCCAAACTAATACTGATGTGGGCCTCGCCCAAACTGATATGGGCCTTGCCCCCAAAACTGATGTTGATGCTGATGCTGATGTGGCCTCGGCCTTGAGACTCATCCCCGAAACTGATACTGATGTGGAGCCTCGCTCCCAATCTGATATGGTGTGGAGCCTCGCCCCCAGACTGATAAAGATATGGGGCTTCGCCCCCAAGCTGATATGGGCCTCGCCTCCAACTGACACTGATATGGAACCTCGCTCCCAACTGATACTGATATGGAGCCTCGCTCCCAATCTGATACTGATGTGGAGCCTCGCTCCCAATCTGATACTGATGTGGAGCCTCGCTCCCAACTGATACTGATGTGGAGCCTCGCTCCCAAGCTGATATGGTGTGGAGCCTTGCTCCAATGCTGATATGGGCCTCGCCCCCAAGCTGATGTGATGTGGAGCCTTGCTCCAATTCTGATACTGATATGGAGCCTCGCTCCCAATGTGATACTGATGTGGAGCCTCGCTCCCAATCTGATACTGATGTGGAGCCTCGCTCCCAATCTGATACTGATGTGGAGCCTCGCTCCCAATCTGATACTGATGTGGAGCCTCGCTCCCAAGCTGATATGAGGCTTCGCCCCTAAGCTGACATGATATTCTATTTCACACATACATCACTTCTCACGAGATAATCTTTGATAGATAGACATATTATCCTCAACGAATGCTTTCGCGTCGAAAACGAAGAACCTTCAAGGTACTCGACATACCCAAACCCAATCATCTGAACAGGTGATCTGAGCTAGACCCCATGTGTGTGTGTGCCAAGGCTTTCGCAGCTTAGTCCTTAAGTAAGCCAACTTGGTGATTTCGTTTCAGAGAATCGAACCAGTGGGTCTAACCAACCTGGATGTCTTAATCACATTTTGTGATTACTTCAGCATACTCAACATGATATGGTCTTCATCTTTTTTCTTTTGTCTCTTTCTTTTCATTTTCTTTTTTTTTCAATTTTTTTCTTTTTCTTTTCTGACACACCTACCCTTTAAGGTAGCATTTCTCCTCATGGTGGTCCTAATACTCGCCCATGGGTAGCTTCACACTTATCGGTTATAGGCGGTCTATTTTTTTCTTTCATATTTTCTTTTTTATTTCAGAGACATTTTTTTTTATTTCAACCATATCATATATCATAGCATCAGCAAACAAGTGTGGACATTCAAGCAAACGGTCATTCACCGATACATCATCCCTTCAACTAGTCACCTAACTAACCACTCAGGCTTCAACTGCTAGGATCCCGTAATCAAGTGCTCGTGAGTCTAACTAAGATCAATCCATTCAGGATACCGGAAGAGAGCGCGTCTCGCACTTATCGTTTCTAGGGTTTCTCCCTACAGCATACAATGTCATCATCGGACATATGTCTATCTATCAAAGATTTTTCTCCGTGGGATTCTTAATTTCAACTGCTGAAAACATGGGCCTCGCCCCCCTTGGAACCCATTCCCGACGCTGATGCTGATCCATTCTCGAAATTGACAACACTATTGCTGCTTTTGGTTGGCTTGCTTTTGCCGCTTTCTCTTCTTTCTCTCTTTTTTCTTTAAACCTGCAAATACAAAACAACAGAATAAATACGTGGGCCTGTAAGTATGCAAGTGCAGAGATACTCCCTTTTCGTGATGGGCTGGATCCTCATTGTGCTCCTCGGCGCTATATGTCCCTGGTCGTCCATTGATGGTTCCCATCTGTTTGAAATCTGTAAAAAAACGAAACAAAGAACGAGAATGCAAGTTACGTGTATGCATGTATGTATTTCCTATCCCGTTGGGTTAGGTCTTCTGCCTGTTCCCTCGGTGACCGCTTAGTCCTCTTTCCCTCAGGCAAAGTACAACTTCAATCTGTCCACATTGATTGGCTCAGCGAACTCATTCCCTTCCAAGTCTGACAGCCTTACTGCTCCATTTCTCATGACTTTCTGCACTATGTAAGGTCCTTCCCAGTTCGGTCTGAATTTCCCTCTTGGATCTGTCGTCGACGGCCTCGACTGCTTAAGTACCAAATCACCTTTTCTGATCTCGATGGGACGCACTTTCTTGTTGAAGGCCCGGGCCAGTCTCTTCTGATATATCTGCATGTGATTCAAAGACTTCATTCTCTTCTCATCGAGCAGTGCTAACTGTGCAAACCTCTGTGCAGCCCATTCTTGTTCTGGTAATTCTGCCTCTGCTAAAACCCTCATGGACTGTATTTCCACTTCCACTGGCAGTACCGCTTCCATCCCGTACACTAAAGAGTAAGGTG
>SKCR01006175.1:0-25156 GCA_019454045.1 Zanthoxylum bungeanum | reverse complement strand
CCTGTTCGGTTTTGGTTCTGAACCGAAACCGTGGCCGGGTCTACCCAATCGTATTGTATTATTGTCACTGTCATATAGTTTTACTTGTTAGGTTCGATTTAATTTGGTTTGAGCATTATGATTTCCTAAGTTTATAAACGAGTAAAAATGAGTGTTATAATTATGTAACATTTTCAATTCGACGATAGGGGCTTCCGCTAACTGCCTATTTGCAATTATTGTACTCGTTACACGTCCCTTCATAACATGCGATTCATACATAACTTTTAATTAGATATATGTTTGGTTCAAAGGAGGGGAGGGGAGGGGAGTAGAGAATTTTTAATTAGATATATGTTTGGTTCAATAAGGGAGATGAGAGATTTTAAAGCTAATTTACTATTTTATCCTTGTAGTATTTTATAAATAAAATTAAAACAATATAAACTTATATTATCTTTAAATTAAACAAAGAATAAAATTAAAATTAAAATCTCTACATAATACGTGTTATTAAAAATAAAATTAAAACAAATATAAGAGAAGAAAATAAGAAGAATTGAATGGTGAAGCAAATATAAGAGAGATTTGTAATTATGACAATTTTAGATTTTAATGTATAAGTAGAGATAATTTAGTCAATGTATTTAAAATTTTAATTGCTCACTTTCTCTCCCCTCCAAAACCGGGGGGTTTTGGAGGGGAGCTAAAATTGGCTTACGAGGGATTTTGCTCCCCTCTCCTCCAAAACATTGAACCAAACTAATAAAATTTAAAATAATCTATCCCCTCCAAAACCCCTCAACCAAACACACTCTAATTGTTTAAAATTATCTCTAATTCTCTGATAATCACGTTTTGTTTATCTAAAAATTCGAAAATTATTACAACGGTCCATTGCAGCCACCAACTACTCACTCATTGTTAGAATTCTGTGGCCTTTAGACGTCATCGTTTTAGTGAAGTCAAAATAATATGTTTGTGGAGGGTACGACTTTACAAGAATCATTATGGATTGCCTAATAATAAATACAAGATTCCCTCTTTTTTCATACTGATATTTGCAAGTGAGGGTAATTTAGTCATGCCACCTCAGCCTCATTAAGATTGTGTTTGGTTCCCGATAAATAAGACGAGTCTCATACTGAACATAAGTATAAGTAAAGAACAAAGTTGAATATATAATTTAAATTATTTTATTTAGTTCAAATTAATCATGAATCATGGATTTGAGTTTTTTGTAAAAAAAAAAAATATTACATGAAATTTCATTAATAAAGTAAAGAAAGTGCAAAGTGAGTAAATAGTTATAGGATTGATCCAATGATTTATATTCACTTAATTTAACGATTGTCGTTAATTTTCATTAAAGATAAATTAAACTTTAGACATGACGAATAATTTATGTAGAATAATGACGAATGAGCGGAGAATAATCATTGACTATATTAGCCCAACAAAATACCAACCGAACACTTGCTTATTTTCTATGGCTATGCCAATTGGTCTTAATGATGGGCTATGAAATTTTTTTAATTTCAAAAAATAGGTCCCACAATAATAAAAATTAATTTCATATGTAATAAGTATTTCTCCTACCAAAATCCCATATAAAAGCATTAGTACCAACTTCTATTATTGTTGTTTATGGACATATTATATATTTTTTATAATATAAAAAGGGTGACAATATATATATATATATCTATATTATAAAGCACAATGGTGTGAGAGGAAATAGAAGAGAACCAATGGTTAGGATTAAGAGAGATAAGAAAATTGATCTTCCCCCCCCACTGACAACTGACACATTCCCCTCCCCCCTCTCTCCTTTGAAATTTACAAAAAAACCCTTATCAATATTTACAATTCCTTTTTTTTTTTTTTTTTTTAAATTTACACATTATAAAATTTAAATATTTTATTAATAATTAATAAAATGTTAATTATTTTTTTTTTTTGTAATAAATATTACATATTTTTTATCTATTCGTTTAATTTTTTTAATTCATTTTAATTTAATTAAAACTACTTATGTATAAAAAAAATATTTTAAACAATATAATTTTTTTATTATTTTCGACATTTATAAAAAAAAAAAAAAAAAAAAAAAAAAAAAAAAAATTGGCCCCAAGGGAATCATCCCCCTTGGGGCCTGGAGCCCTGGACGATGATCGTCCAGGGCGATTGTTCCCCTTTTGAGGGGAACAATCGTCCCCCTCCCTTTTTTTTTTTTTTTTTTAATTATTATATATTATTTTTTTTTAATTTCGAAAAAAAAAGTTTAATAATTTTAAAAAAATTATATATATATATATATATATTAAATTTAAAGTTGTGTTGATTTTGATTTTGATTCTGATTTCGATTTCGATTTTATATTTTCTTTATTAAAATTTTTTTATCTTATTTAATTCGTAAATCAGTATCCATATCTACTTTTACTTTTTTTTTTAAAAAATATTTATTAAAAGTTGTGTTGATTTTTATTCTGATTCTGATTTTAAATTTTATTTATTAAAAGTTGTTTGTCTTATTTAATTTCGTAAATCAGTATCCATATCTTCTTTTACTTTTTAAAAAATCTATTTTATTAAAAGATGTGTTGATTCTTATTCTGATTCTGATTTTAAATTTTATTTATTAAAAGTTGTTTGTCTTATTTAATTTCGTAAATCAGTATCCATATCTTCTTTTACTTTTTAAAAAATCTATTTTATTAAAAGATGTGTTGATTCTTATTCTGATTCTGATTTTAAATTTTATTTATTAAAAGTTGTTTGTCTTATTTAATTTCGTAAATCAGTATCCATATCTTCTTTTACTTTTTAAAAAATCTATTTTATTAAAAGATGTGTTGATTCTTATTCTGATTCTGATTTTAAATTTTATTTATTAAAAGTTGTTTGTCTTATTTAATTTCGTAAATCAGTATCCATTCCATATCTTCTTTTACTTTTTAAAAAATCTATTTTATTAAAAGATGTGTTGATTCTTATTCTGATTCTGATTTTAAATTTTATTTATTAAAAGTTGTTTGTCTTATTTAATTTCGTAAATCAGTATCCATATCTTCTTTTACTTTTTTTTTTAAAGTTATTTGTTTTATTTGTGTTTATTTATTATATAAAGAGGTAGTTTGTAAGTTTGAATGTAATATCATTTGAGCCTCTCTCATCTCATTCTCTTTTTCTCCTTCAACATATCATTCTCTCTTCTTATAATATAGCTATCATCTTCGGGAAACATTATGGATAACTGTAACTTGGGCTCATTTTCAGATAGTTGGTCAGGCGAGAATGAAGTTCGAAGTGGGGAAAGCATCTACAGCAATAGTCGTGATTATACAACTGAATTTACTACAGACCAGGTTATTTTTATGTTTGTATTATGTACATTCGTTATTTATTTTTAAAGTGTAGAAATTACATATATTTGTTATTTATATATCTTCATTATTTTGTATATAGATCTTTGAAAGTAGAGAAGATATGATAAATTGGGCGAAAAGAGTTGGTCTAGAGAATAATATTGCGATAGTGATTAAAAATTCTGCTAATTTGAAAGGCGGCAAGTTGCCAAAGTGTCATCTTATGTGTGAAAGAGGAGGAAAGTACAAACCACCGCGGGGTTATCTTGTTGAAGGTCAATCCATAATAAAAAATAGTGGGACAAAAAAATGTGAATGCCCATTTGAGCTGCGAGGTATACCAAAACCTCCAGACGGTATTATGTGGGGATTAAAGGTTACATGTGGTTTCCATAACCATCAAGTTGCAGAATATCTTGATGGCCATGAATATCCGTCTAGGCTAAAACCGTTAGAGAAACAATTTGTGCTTGATATGGCCAACAGCACCGCACCTCGTGAAATTCTTAGTGTTTTAAAGGAAAGAGACCCGTCAAATAGCCGGCATGTGCAACTGCTCGTTCAAAATAATATATGGATTGCCATGTATGCACGATATTGCATATTGTCTTCATCTTTCCATCCCAATTTCGATAGAAAGTGTTGACGCACATTGGAGAAGGTTATCAATGCACGTACACCAGTTCAATTATAATGCAGCACGACCTGACAGGATATCAAACGTTGTTGAATTATTACATGAGATGGATCCATGTATGCGAGAGCATATGATAGACAAGTTTCTCGATATGGCAGATCCATCTCAAATCACAATTTGAGTCCCTTCGTACAACACTGAACATAGAGGTCGACCTACAGGCAGAGATGAGCAAAGCAAACGTCGCATACCTTCTTTTGGATATGCTTCCACTTCAGGATCTAGGGTCACTCAACCAACTGTACCGACTCTAGGAAGAGGAGGTCGTGGGAGGCGATCAACTCATGACCAGTCTCAACTTCCACCGATTTGTGATACTTATATTCAGAAATTACCTGTGGCATATCAACGTTATATTTCTCACACTATTGATGTTCAAGCTGATGGTCATTGTGGATTCAGAGCAATAGCTGCACTAATCGGGTATGGCGAAGAAGGTTGGGGTCAAGTACGATGCGACCTTATTGAAGAGATTCAACAAAATAACGATTTATATGATCGACTTTATCCATCAAACGGATGGGCTGACAATCTATTACACTTACTGCATTTTTTCCAGTCGCCGGCACCAGAGGTACATTGGATGGACTCAATGAGTTTAGGAATTGTCATCGCTTCGAGGTACAATATTGTACTGCATACATTTGCTGAGAATGTTTGGAGTTGTTTTACTCACTTGCCATTAAGGTCCCCTGCAGTTCCAGAGCAAGAGCGTCAAGAATAGCTATTGCTCATGTTGGCAGACACTTTGTGCAAGTTTTTTTACACCCTCATTACCCTGTACCACCCATCCCAATGTGGTGGTGGGAACATTCATCGTATGAAGCTAAAGAATGGGCCACTCGTTATATGATTCGTAATCAATTATGGTACGAAGTATTGGGTATATCACCAAGTGCGCCAGGAGGAGACTTTGGAGGCAACATAGATTAGAATTTATGTTTTTATATTTTTAAGTGTAACTTTTTATGTTGTTATTTGTACTATTTTCAAATAAATATTAAGAATATTTTTATAATAATTAAATTATAAAATATATTTTAAAAAATTAAAAGAAAAAAAAAAGGGGCGAATTGCTGCGGCCAAAGCTCTTTTTTTTTTTAAATTAATCAAAAAATATATATATATATATAAATATTACTATATATATATATAAATATATATATTTATATATATATATATATATATATATATAAATATATGTATATATCAATAAATAAAAAAATTAGATATATATGGTTTATTTGAAAATTGAAAATAGAATTTTGGTGAAAGGAAGAGGGTAATTAGGGAATTTTAGGGGAGACACAAAAGGTAAATGTGTAAGAGGGAGGGGGGAAGATAAGCCCTCAGAGAGATAATGTATCCAAATGTTATCTTTATGTAGCTTAATTGGCGGCTCAGATCATTTCATTATAATCTAATGACTGATAAAGAATCATTCAATTATAGAATCTCTATAAAAATGGAAGATGAAAACTACCAAATAAATTAAAGAATAAAATCATTTATTAAAGGAAAATGAAAACTACCAAATAAATTAAAAAATAAAATCATTTAATTAAAAAATAAAATCATTTCATTGTAAATAAATTAAATAACAAAATCTCAATATTTCTCTAAATTCTGTAATACCGTATCGTAGGCACGGGCACACACTAGTATATATATATATATATATATATGTGTGTGTGTCTTTTTATGCATTTAAGAAGTATTAAAAATATATATATACTCTTTAAATGTCAAAAAAGACAAATTTACCCTCCATTTATGCTGGTTTTATTCGCTTATCATTTCTCATGTATTCCAAGATTAAGATATGTGATGTGATATAAAATATGTTTATCCCACTAATATTTGAAAGGATACACCTACCTCTATAATTGTTGCATAATGTATTTATGCCACTAATATTTAGGATACCATACCTACCTCTATACATTTATATCTTATTTAAAAAAAAAAAAAAAAAAAAAAAAAAAGCTCAGGGGATAGCTCTATGCAATACTAGAATGTCAATGGCTTGTTTGTTATTATTGTATTTTTAATTTTTATTAAGGATACATTATTTTTTATTTTATTTTAAAAGCATATTGTATTGTTTGTTTTTGCAAATTACAATAATAATACTGCTGATATATTTCAGTAATGAAACTATTAGGAGCAATGAAATAACCAGGCTAAAATTCCTATTTTCAGGAATGAAATTGCTCATATTTTAGAGTACGTTGAGTAGGAGTGGTAATTTGGATCAGAAATCGTTTATTCGTTCGATTCGATTCGCTTTAAAGCGAATACGGGTTTGAAAAAATAGATTCGTTTAATAAATAGGTCAATTCGATTCGATTCGTTTCGTTAATACGAATTTAAGCTCATTGATTCGTTTATGATTCGTTTTATTATTTTCTTTTACTAGTTATTGTTATTTTCCAATTAAGATTCGAGAAATTATGGTTAATTACCATAAAAAAAAAAAAAAAATTTTCGATATTTTGTGAGGTATTTTTAGTAAATATATTAATTATATATTTCATATGTATATATTTATGAAGAATTAAAGTAAATCAATTATAGTTAATTATGTTATTAAATAATATCATGACTACATGAATATTTATATTCAATTCGTTTAATAAACGAATCGAATATGAATCATGATATTAGGATTCGTTTAATAAACGAATCGAATACGAATCCATCACATTTTGAATTTGATTCATTTATGATTCGATATAAATTCGATTCGTTGATTCGTTTTGTCACCCTTAAAGTTAAGTCTTTACAATGGTAGAAACTCGAACTTAATCCCTCATCACGAGGAAGTGAGTTACTAATATACTACAACAAGTTGGAATATAAGATACCCTTAACTCGCTTTATATTTTTTTCCCGAAAAATGACACTCAATTATTATACAGATTATGATAATGATATTTTAATCCTTATAATTTTAGAAATATAAATTATAGTCTTTATAATTTTATTAATACACTCATTAATATCCATATTGTTAAATATTTTATTAATTAAATCACTTTTCATTTAATTTTAAAACAAGATTTCATCATATTTGGATAGATTTTGGGATATTCAAGTTTTTTAATAGTAATTGAATAAAAAGTGGCTCAAAATTAATGAAATATTTAACAATAACGACTAAATATATATATATATATATATATATAATATATATATATATTATATATATATATATATATATATACACACTTATACTAGTGACTATAGTTTAAAACAACTCACAAAAATAGTCACAAAGAATACATTAATGATGATTTAGCTTACAAAATGGGAGCAATTAAATCAAGAAAAATAATATGTAAATCCAGGGGCAGTCATTGTTGTTGATTTATATTGTTCTATGCGAATTTTTAAAATATAACTCTATTAATAAATGATAAAATAATATACGAATCATATTATATTATATATTAAAAATTAATTTTTTCCTAATTCAAGATCTCTAATTTAGGATAAAATTTATAACCCCAACTAATCGCTTATATCGAGTAGCTCGCAACTTTGCAATTTACATTATAGATCATATAGTTTGACAATTAAACCTTAAATATCATAACTATGACATTTCATGTTACAAGTATTGAGATCGGTTCGCAATCAGTTGGGATGAGCTGAGATTTACTAATCCAGTCTCGTTTTGATTGTGGATTCAGGATAAAAAATCGTTTCGAACCCCATATTAAATTTTGAATTGAAACGATTTTCAATCCTGAATATTGATTGAGATTCAAGACTTTTTTAAGGCTACAAATTTAGATTCGGTACGAAAAATAGTCCCGAATCCCGTACAGAATCATGAACTATGTATCGAACTATACTGGGTTCTATATTCTGATCGAAATTCAAGATTTTCTATTATCTCAACTCGACATCTTTAAATCTTAATCAAAACTCAGAAGGTGACGGGATATAATCACAAAGTATAAATATTTTATGGGAAATGCTAACGAGTGCCCTCAGTGCATTCGTTAAGAATCCATTTAAGAAAAGTTTTGATAGGAAAACTGAAAAAAGTCATTAATGATTTAACAATTTTTTTCATTTCCCATAAAACTGATGTCAAAACTTTCCTTAAATTGATTCTTAACGAGTGCCCTTACGACACTCGTTAGCATAACCCTTTATGGGTAAACAAAAAAATACTTTTTCAAACATAATAAATATATTTTATGATTAATTCATTATATGGTTGTTACGTTGGTTTATCATTTTTTCAATTATTAGTGGGTCAGTTATGTACTACTGTACTCTTCGATAAAAGGACAGAAAGGAAGTTTCTTGTTAGAAAGAATCCAATTTTGGTTCTTCAAATGCCCAAGTACTATTTTTCTTCTTAGAAAGAATCCAATTTCTGTTATTGATTTGCCCCAAGTACTATTTCCCTTTTCATTGAAACTTTGTAATCTAAGTTAATGTCATTATAATTCAAGAGGGCCATGGCCCCATAACCAACAAACATGCATAAATATTCTTCCAATCACTTGTCATGCCCACTTGTTTAAGATATTATAGGAGCCATTGTCCTCCTTATTTCAGAAGTTTATATTTTATGTAGTTCTTATTATGGGTGGGTAAATTTCTTGTACCTGACAGGAATTACGGAATCCGTCTCGAAATTTCCGAGATGGGACGGGATGAGATAGGTACGGGTACATATTTCGGGACCGATTGGGTACAAATTGAATGTACCCGATTGAGTACTGTCGGATAAGAGAATTCTCGGGTCGGGTCGACAAAATACTATCATAATGCATGCAAAATTTAAATGGAACCCATCAGGTACCCACGGGGAATTAAGTACCTATGGGTAACCATTGGAAATTAGGTACTCATTCCTTGCAAAAGTAATTAATTTTGAATGGGTACCTATCGTGAATTAAGTCTCGATGGGTACCCATCGGGAATTGAGTATCCATTTCTTCCAAAAGTAGCTAATTAAGTTTCTGATCGGCTACTCGACACCCGACCCGACCCGAAAAATTCGAGACTGATCGGGAGTCGAGTAATGGTTCAGGAACTATTGGGAACAAACCTTCATTACCCGAAATTCCTAATTCTTGATCGGGAATTCCTGAACTCGACCCTGAAATTGACCACCCCTAATACTAGAAATTTCTAAAAATATTAAAACTTAGAT
Source organism: Zanthoxylum bungeanum (assembly GCA_019454045.1). Classification (NCBI taxonomy): domain Eukaryota; kingdom Viridiplantae; phylum Streptophyta; class Magnoliopsida; order Sapindales; family Rutaceae; genus Zanthoxylum; species Zanthoxylum bungeanum. The sequence continues at coordinate 15,931 of SKCR01006175.1, read as the reverse complement.
ATTTTCTAATTAAAAAGGATTTAAATGTTTGAATATGTACATACATGATTATATTATAGGAAGATGGAATAAAAACATTCATTTCAAACATTAAGTGTATTATTGATGCTTTTCAGTAATTAATTTTTCAGTTTCAAAAAAAAAAATCGAAGGTTGTACACATTTAAGCAAATTTTATGGGTCTCAAGTGTTATTTCCTTGTATTACTGAGAAATGTGTTGGGACTATATCTAGATAATTAATTGTAAGATGTAATTCAGATGTATGAGACTAAAACATACCGATTCTTTAAATAATTGGAAGAAAATCTTTTTTCACGATGTACATAAAAACTTGAACCCATAACCAAAATGAAGGTAGTTTATCACATGATTAACAAGTGGTTTCAAGTTCGAATTCAGAGGTGCGTTTCTTATAAGAGCCTGAGACAGTCGTGAGTTTTACTTGTTCCAATTAAGCCCGAATCAGGTGATTTGATGGCAGAATTTCCAACGTTTCAAAAAAAATGATTTCTATATAAACAAACAAAAGTTGTTAAAACTTATCATATATATTATTGTTGGACTCAATCCTATCAAACTTAAAATTTTAGGTGAAACGTGTTGACAGCTGATTTTCGTTCCAATGACAAATCGGTAAACTTACTCCTCGAATAATCCTCAATCGACTGTGAATTTGTTTGGTTTGAGGACCAAATGCAAACTTAGCAAAAGATGAGAAAACACACATAAAAAACAAAGAGTTTAACGTGGTTCGGCAGAATGGATCCAACTTACGTTCACGGTATGGGTGATCACGATTTCGGGTCGAACCGAACCGCACCGCGCGATTTGAAAAAAAATTAAAAATAATTTCGGGTCAATCGAAACCGAACCGCAAATTTCGGATCGGTATGCGATTTTGACCCAACCGCGACCTGAACCGCCTAAACTGCCGACCCGCGTTCAAATTAGATATTATTTTATATGTTTCTTATTCTTTAATCATGAAATTTAAGATATTTAATGACCAAATGACAATATGCAATGTATAAATGAAAATTATGTATTTTTTCTCTTCAATTATTATGTGAAAACACACATCCAAACCGTCGACCCGAACCGCCCAAACTGCTAAACCGCCAACCCGAACCGCAACGGTTTTCCTTATCAAATTTGCGATTTCGGTTTCTAATTTCCCAAACCGCCAACCCGCGCGGTTTAAAGTGAAAAACGAAAAAACCGACCCGAACCACACCGCGAACTCCCCTAGTTCACGGGCACAAGGGAAAATGAAGTTTTATAAAGTGGTCGGGTATGACCGACCTGCCTATCTCTCGAGCTCGTCGGACCGATCTCTTACAAACTCATTTTTACACTTAAGCTTTTTGCTCTCTCTTTTATAAGTTATGCGTGAATAAATTCAGAAAACCTTTTGCAATGAATTCTCGATCCTTTTATATATTATGACAAATTTTACTGTTATACTAATCTTATGACATTAGCCATGTGAATCTACCATTAATGCGATGGCTCTCTTCACCAACTGCTCTGCCGAAAGTAGCTATGCCACCTGACATCTCATTAAACCATGCTACTTTACCTTATGCTACACATTTTCGCCCATATGTCAGCCTGTATTCCAACTGCTCCTATGCGATAGCGTATGCCAGAGGACAAGCTGGTGACCCGCTTCTATCACATTATACCTTTTTTGGAGAGTGCAAGTTCCTATGCAAGACTCACGTCACTTGGACCTGGCAATACCGTTACCAATCCGACCAGCCCTACCAGGTCTGGAACTGAAACAACATCCAATCTGCTTTCCCGAGCTGACAAGTCGGGTCGGTCTCGAGACATTAACTCCCTTCGCTTCTCTAAACATCTTCACTCATCGGGTCAGGCGATAAATGTGAACCGACCTCGACCTCTTAGCTGGGTCCGACATCCATGTTTCTTTGGCTCGGGCCCTCGAACCTTGAAAATAAAAATCTCTTTTATACCATTTCTTAGGATTCTAACTTCTTAGGTGCCAAAAAAATCACCATCAACAAAACGTTTTATCTAATTTCATAGTTGTGAGAGTAAAAAATTTAAAAAATAAATTAAAAAACTAATTTTGTAGTTAAAATTGTAATGTAATATTTTTTTTTTCAATTTGATTTAAAAATTAAAAAAATTGAAAGCTAATCAAATTTATAATTACGTAAACACAGAACGTGGCAAAACCGGTCCCACGCTATAGTTTCGCTTCGCTTTACAGTTTCCTTGGCGTCCGCTTCGTTTTTAAATTTGTTTCCATTTTTGCCCCTCATAAATCAAAAGTTTAGATTCTAATCATTTTTTCTCTTATTAATAATCTATTTAAGTTTACACTACTCATCTAGGGTTTTAGTTTTCAAAATGTCTTCATAAATCTGTTCGAATTTAGGGTATTCGATTTCGAATTTCATCAAAATTTTACGTTTTTTCGAAATTGAATCCAAATCTACCGTTTTGGCTGTCTTCTGGAAGTTAGGGTTCTTGAAATTGCAAGTTACATTAAATTAAATCACAGGTACGGCTTCAAGAATCCAGATATTATTATTTTTTATTATATGTGTACTATATGATTGTGTAAAATATTTAAATTTTTGTTTTATACATTTGTAAATGTTGTTCGAGGTTGATGGAGTTTGAAAGGACAAGCAAGTTTCGTCTTTTTAGAGAAAAAAATGTAGCTAATATCTAAAGCTTGGTGATTATTTTATTTTATTTTATTTTTCTAGTTTTATTTAATGTTAATTTGTTACGTTTATTTTTATTTTCTTAATTTGAAAAGGTCAACGAAATTGTTGAAGAAGCAAAGTGGCGGTGAACATTGAGGCTTTTGCACTGTGTATTATAAAGTGGAGTGATAGCGATGTGGTGTCTCAATAGAAATTGTTTTAATAACATAAGCTGTTTCTTTCATTTGGCGGAGTGGCATCCACTTGAATAGCAAAAGCTGATTTGGGCTAAAAAGCCCTCTGTTTTGATCAGGTTTGATTTTTTTTTTTCCTGCTTTTTTAAATATATGTGGGTCATTTTTGATTGTGAGCTGCAATATATGAAGAAAGTTGAAGCCCCGGAATACCCAGTTTTGAGTATTGGTCAATCGTATGACAATCTACATGTTCTAAGTTTTTTACTTTCTATTTTTTATTTTTCGGGTGGGATTTGCTAAGATATTGGGATTTATTTCAATAACATAGCGTGTCTTATTTGTATCGGGGAATATCATACTTGAAAAATTGAATTTGAGTGGGACTGGTAGAAGGAGACCCTTTTTTTGCATGTATATGACCTTAAGGTGAAAATAATAGAATTTACCCAACACCTACTTGAGTATTGTTTCATTAAGTAATATATATGTATTGTAAAGAATGCTACTTTTAAGCGGGTTCTTCCAATTTGCAGGTTTTGGGATTATTTCTCTTTTCTCAGTGCTGAGAGTTTTAATTATTACTTTGAGGTTTACGAGGATTTTCATGTTTAGTAAGACTTGTTCGTGGATACAAGATATGGGCTGTTGTAGTTGTTTCGGGTTCGCCAGAAGAAAGCCCCGGCAATCATTGATGCCCTTTTCTAGGATGAATTATCGGATTTCCCGGAACTTATTGTTAGGTGATGATATTGATGATGATGATGATGATGATAATTCATATAATGGTGAGGTTGCTAATCCAGAAGATGGAGATGGTGCTGAGCCGCAGAACCATGCCAAATGCTCAGAGGAGATTTTGAGGGCAAGAGAACAGAATGGACTGATTTGCAGGCAATTTCCTGTCAAGGAAACTAACAAACTTATTCGATCAGAGGTGAGAATGCTTGTTAAAATTAATCTGAGAATTTTGCAAACATAACAGATGCATAATAAAGTATCTATGGTTGATAGCAGTGTTGTACTCTCTTTGAACTGAATACAATTCGATTATTGGTAAATTTGGCAACTGTGCAAGCATCCATGCATCGGGTGTTGCTATTTACACTTGCGATGCATGCAACACAGTAACACATCGGTTTTGATGTTAGCCATTTTACTTTTTTTTTTCATTAATTAGATTGGAAGTATGGTCAACTGTTTTTTCATTCATTTTAGTGTCCTTGTGGTATGGTGGTGTTGTGTGTAGATCTTTGAGGATGTCCTTTATATTATACTTTGTCACTATATATGCGAATTTAGTGCTTAATAGGTAAAACAATCAATATATGTCACTTGCGCAGTTTTTTGTGTTATCTCATCAATTGTTGCTTTATTCATGATTTTCCTTTATGCAAGATACTGAAGTGTGATGATGAACTTACTGAAGTAGGTCATATGTGCCAAATACATGTCTTGGTGATTATATGCATTACTTAGTCTTAGATGTATTATTTTTAAAAGTGGGTATTCTCTCTCGTAAGACAACAGTAAGATATTGTGTATGACGTTGCATTTTCAGGATGAAAATGGGACTAAGATGATCAATGAGTATGTGCATGAACGTAAGATTGGTGCCGGTAGCTATGGGAAAGTGGTGAGCTTAGGTTTGGCTGATGTTACGTTGTATTACTTGCTTGAAGAAAGTGATTCTTATATTTAAGCCTTTTCATTGCTTCTGCATCAGGTTTTATATCAAAGCTCTATAGATGGAAAGCATTATGCAATTAAGGTACTATTTTTTTGTCTTGATTCAAAAGCATTAATGTTTTGGGTAAAGTCCTTAACGAAATCTGGAGCTATCACTCCACTTTGATGTAAAATATATTTGGGCTTGACCATGATTTATCTATGAAATCAATGTGGTGGAATAGAGTGTTATGTCCTTCTTATTGGACAAAACTGCCTTTTTCCTTTTTTTTTTTTTTTTTGAAGGATTTATAAATAAATTGATATCGATGTTGATTTTTTTTGAAACTTCAAGATTACGCCAAAATAAGATATGGCTTGCTTATCATGTGAATTATTTATTTGAACTACAGGCCTTTCATAAGTCTCATTTGTTAAAGCTGCGAGTTGCTCCTTCAGAGACTGCTATGACTGATGTTCGTCGTGAGGTAGCTGCTTGTTGTCTTTTGTTTTCATATTTTGCTGTCTAGATCTTATGAAAAATGTTGCACAGTTGTGATTTGGACAGTTTGTATTTGCTATTTGGGTAAATGCCCTAGCTCTTTCTAACCACAAGTATTATACTTCGATTTATTATTGTGAACCAAACCAAACAAAGCCTTTTCCCACTATGTGGGGCTGGCTACATGGATCATTTGACGTCATAGTGCTCTATTTGAATTTATTGATTCATCAAACTCCATAAAACCTAGGTCTCTTTTAATGTTTTTTGTTCATGTCAACTTAGGTCTTCCCCTTCCTCGCTTGACATATGGCAACACCATTTGCTTTCATTTTCTCACTGGGTCACTTAAAGGCCTACGTTGGATATGTTTAAACCATCTTATCCTTGTTTCTCTCATATTCTCATCAATCGCTGTTACCCCCAATTTCTTCTTAATTACTTCATTTCTAACTCTGTCTTTCCTAGTCCACCCACACATCCATCTAAGTATTCTCATCTTAGTTACCCTCATCTTTTAGGCATGTTGATGCTTTATTGCCCAATATTTTGTTCCATAAAACATTGCAGGTCTCACGGCGATTTATTATTGTGAACTCTAGAGAAACTGAGAAAATATACTTCTTTGTGCACATTGTTGAAGATTCTTATCTTCATGGTATTCTTATTTTTCACTTGCCTATGTTAGATTTTTTCTTAAAATATGCTTTCGAGAGTCACAGTAGCCTGCCTATGGTTGTTGATGCTTCTTATTATTCTTTATTTAGTGCAAAAGTGCCAGTATGACAGTCAAAAATTTGTTTAATTGTATTACAAGTGCTTAATTCATACCAGTTACTATAGTTGGGAACTCCTTTTCATCTTTTATGGTAAATTTTGATTGATGCTTTTTCCCTTTCATGTCTGATTAATTTTTGTAATGTAACTAAGTATCAGATGCCTGTTCCTTACAGGTTCTAATTATGAAAATGTTGCACCATCCAAACATAGTTAATCTCATCGAGGTGATTGATGACCCCAACTCAGACCACTTCTACATGGGTATTTATTTCCTTTTTCTTTGTCTTCTCCCTATTCCTTTTGTATTTTCATATCGAACTTTTGTGTCTAATTGTTGCATTGAAATCATATTATAAGATAATCTTTTAACCTTATGCTTGACTGGACCTTTTTCAAAATTTCTTCCCTTAGTTCTTGAATATGTGGAAGGCAAATGGGACAGTGATGGTTTTGGTCAACCAGGTGCCATTGGAGAAAGTATGGCTAGAAAGTCATTGCGGGACATAGTATCCGGGTTGATGTACCTGCATGCTCATGTATGATTCGAAAGCCCACTATTCTGCATCTTTATATTATGTATGTGTGAAGTCTGGTTATATATATTTTTAAAAGGTTAAGATAGTTTTTTGTTTGTTTTTGTTTTTGTGTTTCACAAACCCTAATCCCATCTCACCCCATGCGCAACACAAATTAAAAATTCCCCCCTCCAAGGACATGGATATGGTAGTACTTATGTCAATATTATCAGTTTTGTATTGGCCAAATATGTGGCAATTGGCATGTAAAAGGATTTTTCTTTGTCATTCAGCTGTTTATTACCTTGGTGGTTCATGTATGCTTGCAAGTATGGACTTATATATTGTGTTTGTATATCATTATTCATTCACTTTAAATTATTAGATTTTAAGAAGCAATAGATTTTCCTCGAAAAAGAGAGCTTGTAAGGAAATGATGTGAGAATATCTAATGTAATGCTTAGTCCTAGTCCATTCAGCTAGCTATTGAAACATCCTTGTGTGATACGGCGATGACTAGCTTGTGCTTTTGTATGGTGTGTTTGGCTTTGGATGGCTATCTGAAATTTGAGAAATTCCTTTAATGTATTTTCCAAGTCATCTGCTATGCATTTTTTAATTTTCTGGCAGCTGTTTAATGATAGTATAGTTTACTATTGATTTCATACTAAATGCAATTCATTTGTAAGACCAACAGAACTAAATTTTGACATGCCTGTGCTTATTGTGATCTGCTTTGGACTTCAATTGTTACTGTAATAATTGTTATCACAGCACTATAACTCTGAATGATCACCGTAATATAGGTTTTTTAAGCAGAAACAAGACCAAAGATGGTTTAGAAACCATTTACAACCTTATGTGCTTTGCAATTCTTGAACGTAACAGAGAAATATTTTACTCTAGTTTTCCCGTGCCTGTTATTTTTGGATGTTAATTACCGAAGAGTGATCTGCTCTGAGATGCCTGCATGTTTCTCAATTCTCCATCACCAATCACACTTTATTACTTTAAACTGAAACCACCTTTCCATCTCAATGAAATGGAATATTATTCTTAAGATAGCAAGATGATATTGGAATCTGTTGAAGTTAGTTTAGTGCATTTATTTTGGGTTGGGGTGAGATGTTTAATGTATAACATCTTGTTTGCATATAAAGTATAAACTAGTATATTTACATCTATGTTGACTAGGAGATGCCAATTCATCTGGCTGATTTTCCAACCCCAGATGTGGATGGGGCAGTGTATTTTTATTTATTGTTTAGTTTTGCTTTTGTGTTTGGGTTGTTCGTCCTCTAGCAGAAATGTGTATAATCTTGGTAGCATTCATGGGCATTTTATTGTATGCGGAATTCCCTTTTCTTGGTATAGATAGTGATGTTGATTGTTTTTTGTGCCTACTGATTCCTTGTCTTTACTTTCTAAGAACAGAACATAGTGCATGGGGATATAAAACCCGATAATGTGTTAGTTACGCGTAGTGGGACAGTGAAGATCGGAGATTTCAGTGTCAGCCAAGTTTTTGAGGTAATAAATCATCTTTACCCTTGGTTTGTCTGAACTATGATCAATCGCTTGAATGGTTTAAAAAAAAAATTGATGATATGCTTTATGAGTAAGGAATGATTAAGATATATATATTTCTGCTTGTGGAAGCATTATCATGTTAAAACATGTGATTTTGGTTTGCAGGATGATAATGATGAGCTTCGTCGGTCTCCTGGAACTCCTGTTTTCACTGCTCCTGAGTGCATTCTATGTTAGTACTCTCTCCGTAAAGGATAGGAATATGCTGCAGTAGAAATCAATAATGAGATATGTTATGATTGTGAGTTTCCTTTATGATCAACAGGTCTAACCTACCGTGGCAAAGCTGCTGACACATGGGCCATGGGAGTTACTTTATACTACATGATAATAGGACAATATCCATTTCTCGGTGATACACTGCAGGATACATATGACAAGGTGTTCAAATGCTTTTTGAATATTCTTTTTTTTTTTGTTCTGTGGATCTGTTGTTCGTTTACTTCTCTTTCTGTTGTTTATTTCGTAGATAAATCTAAATTAGTGATCTTTGTCCCTACTTTTACAGATAGTTAATAACACTTTAGTATTCCCCGATGCCATGAACCCACTGCTGAGAAACTTACTAGAAGGACTTCTTTGCAAAGGCCAGTGAAAATCCCTTAATCCTTTCCATGTTTCCTTATTCATTTCTCGCGACTCTATTTGTAGATTTTATTCTTTGAATCTCTATTGAAAGAAATCACAAATCACATTTGCAGATCCAACTCAGAGAATGACTTTAAATGATGTAGCGGAGCACACATGGGTCCTCGGAGAAGATGGACCAATCCCTCAGTATTCATGTTGGTGCAAGCGTAACAATTTGCAGAGGGCTAATGCCAGGCATGATTCTAACTAACTATGTGTACAGGGTAAAAGCTAGGTGGGGTTTTCTTTTCAATTTTTAGAGAAACAAATTAAAAATTTTCAGTTATCATATGATTGACAAGCAAAGCAGAGATGTTGCCTAGGACAGTATTACGCAAAATTTTCCAGAATACAAGAGATGCCATGGCGCAAAAGGTGGATGGATATTAGCTTGTAGTTTTTGCATTCAGACTGAAGCTTTATTTGGATTATTTGTGATAATTATTTTCCTAGTGACGATAAGTTATGAGTTTGAGCTTTCGAACGCGAAACACAGTCATGTTTCTCTTTGTATGTGAACTGGCATGTTGCTTGTTTTAGTGCTTTGTGAAAAGGTGAACTGCTCTTGAAAAAGAGTTTGTAGATAGCTAAAAGCACTTTTGTTTATTATGTAGTGTTTGAATTTGGAATTGCTTTCTTTTGAAACAAAGTTTCTCAGAAGTGCTTTTGAAAAAGCAAGAGTAAGAAGCTAAAGTGATCTATGGCTCAGGATCCGACATTGAGATCTTGGGTTCGAATTCAAATAGTGTGCTTCTCGTAAGAATCTGGGACAGTCGGAGATTTTATCTGTTCCGTTTAAGTTCGAAAAGGGTGGTTTGACGGCGTGATTTTCAACGATTAATAAAAAACGAACACCATCAGTTGTGGGACCTAGAGGTGAGTTTCATCTATTATGCATAGGGCAGTGAACAAAGAGAACCCACTTCTCGAATCATCACTTTACAAATACCTTATTATACCAAAAAGAAAAAGTACAAAACAACACCCACATCATTGGTGGGGTGCCTTCTCCATTGAAACTTATTTCCATTAATGGTTAGTTAAGCCAACACAAGATGGTGATAAAATAAAAAACCATCATTCTGTTGTGCCATAATTTTTGTTTAGGATCTGACATAACTCTCCTCCTTTATGTGGAATTGGAAACGATTAAGAAAATATATTTTGATTTAAGTACAGTGTAGGGTCCGTAAGTTGACAAAGAAGAGAAATCCTAAAGAGATACCTATAATTAGAGGTGGTAATATGAGTCATGATTCATTTATTTGATTCGGTTCATATGAAAGAAGATATGGATTGGGAAAATTGATTTATTTAACCGATTCAAATTGTTTATTAAACGAATCAAATACAAATATCTAACTTATTGATTCGTTTAGAATTCGTTTATTTTTTTCCCTTTTGTTAGTTGTTATTTTTCAATTAAGAATCGAGAAATTATTGCCAATTACTACTGAAAAATAATATTGTCTAAATTTGGTGGATTTTTTTTGTAAATTCATTAATTATGTAGTTAATACATGTATGTTTATGAAGAATAAATATAAATAAACTACAATAACTCATGTTATTAAATAATATCAGAACGAAACAAATACAAATTCATCACATTTTGATTCGATTCATTTAGAACTCGACACAATTTCGATTCGTCAATTCATTCTGTCACTTCAACCTATAACACAATAACATCAAATGATTCATATAACTAATCCTACTTATTGTTTCAATTTTATTTCGAGATTAAGTTACATCGGAAAATACACTAAATCCAATCCAATACAATCCGATCCAATCCAATACATCGGAAAAGTTTTGAGGAGGATGAGGAAGAGTTGTTAATGAATTTTGTGATTGCAACTGTGAGTGGATTTTGAAGTTTTGCTTTTAACCTTTAGTTGCATAAACGTCATCCTCAACTGAGTAAGAGTTTGCTTCTGTCACTTGACAACAAAATTTGCCCAGATATGCACGCCTCTTGCAGATTCGGAAATAGATTGATTGATAAATTAACCACCACTTTCTTTTTTCCCACATTAGGGTCAATTTTATACACTTGCCAATACCCCAAAATTGCTTAGTCTTAGAGAGATGTGATATTTATATATATAAAAAAAAAAAGAATATAAAAATGTGACTCAATTTAAATACCAAATATCATTATTTTATAATTAAAAAGTAATTTTAGCGTAGAGTATCAGTAATATGTGATTGAATTTTGTCACTATTTTACTTTTTTTTTTTTTTTTTTATATATATAAAATCATTTTTTTATCGATTAAAATATAAAATATTTTTATCGATTGTATCATTTTTTTAATTCTGTTTTCAATTTTTTGTGAATTAAGTTTTTACACACTAGTTAATAAATGTAAAATTTAGTCCTCAAGGGGTGTGGCTTAGTGGTGTAAGGTACAAGATCTCACCTTGAGGTTCTGGGTTCAAATCCAGAGGGTGCACTTCTTATAAGAGCCTGGAACAGCCGGTGGTTTTACTTGCGCTGCGGCCCAGAATGGGTGGTTTGGTGGCGGGTTTCCATCGTTTCCAAAAAAAAAAAAAAAAATGTAAAATTTATCTTCTCTATATAAATTTTTAAAAACTTTCGCATCGGTCAGTAGTTTTTTGGGTTGTATTTCACAAACTTTTCTTCAGGCTCACAACTTTGTTATTGGGAAATTATTAAATTTAGGCATTTTAAAACTTTTTTTTTTTTTAAACCCTGCCGCTAAACTGTTCCCACCAAATCACACCATTTCGAGATATTTTAAAATTTAAAATATCAAACTGGTCATCGGAAAATTTTCTTTCAAGAGATGAACAGATCCATGATTTGGATAAAATTACTCTTCCTCATCCTCCTCAAATTTTTTTTTTTTCTCAATTATTTTTACTCTAAAATGGCAGCAAGATGTTGCCATAAAAATGAAATCAAAATAGCCCGCAAAAAATTTATCGCAAATATCAGTAGCAGGTGCATTTTTCAAACTAATATATGTTTTTACAACTCGCTGTTAGTAGTCAATTTTTTCAATAATTATGATTCCGTTTAATTTTGAACCCATGTAATTAAATTTAAGTATCATTATCCGTTAAATTCAAAAATTTATTAAAATATATCATATAGATTTTAAAATATATATATATATCCTATTTTAATGAATAATTTTACTTTATCTCGATTGAAATAAAGAATAATTATCATTTTTTATGAGAATTAAAATTTAGTCCGCTGAAACAATTTTCCCACTTGATCCGGGTATACAAGAGAATCAGTGAAGTTGCCGAGAGTGATAGGGGATTACAACTGTGGATAGAAGGATTTGAATTACCTTAAATTGTATAAAGTTTTTGGCAAATTTTTAAAATGAAACATCTATTAATAAAATATAATATATATATATATATATATATTATATATATATTATATTGTATATTAAAAATTTAAATTTAAATTTTTCTCGAAAATCTTAATTTTAGATTAAATTAAAAAGTTTTAACCCATGGTATTTGTCGATTGTTCTCAAATTTCGTAATTCTGATGTGGGACGCCCATGCAATTCTTTTTTTTCTGTCAGAAACAAACCCACTTGGATTTTCTGACACTGCACATACATAAATGAGAATAGCAATGCTGATTTCACCAAAAATAAATAAATAAATAAAATTTCTCAATGTTCATTTTGTTAATAGATCGTGGGTTGAAATTAACATGTAAGTAAAGTGAAATTGAGAATAATTATTAGTTCAGGAGGCGTTGTCTACCATATAACAATACAATAAGCCCCCAAGGGGTGTGGCTTGGTGGTGAAGGGTCCAGAATCTCACCTTGAGGTTATGGGTTCGAATCCAGGGGGTGCAACTTCTTGTAAGAGCCTGGAGCAGTCGGGGGTTTTACCTGCGCCGCGGCCCAGAATGGGTGGTTTGGTGGCGGGGTTTCCAACGATTTCAAAAAAAAAAAATACAATAATAATTATGAGGCTTAGCCTACCATAAATATTATTAATAAAATAAAGTAATGAGACACAGATTTAACATGGTAAAACCCTCAATGTGAGGGAGACATCCATAGGAAAAACTAGAAGGATTTCCCTATAGTTGAAAGAATTTTACAACATCTCTCTAAATATAAGGAGCGAACAATCTCAAACTCTCTTAGAATAAGAGAATTATAACTATCTCACAAGCTCCTAATAAGAAAATATATTTTTCTCTCTTAGAATACATAGGATTTGGTTGAAAATGAAAATGAAAATGAAGTCTCTATTTATAGACATGAGATTCACTGTGTAATAGTGAATTCTAATTTATTATTATTATTTTTTTAAACATGTAGGACCCACCCATGTATTTTATTTATTTAATTATCAATCACTTTTCGGTGATTGATAATTTCCTTTAACATATTTTTTATTAAACTGCTCACTCTTCCAAATCCTAATTAGGGTTTTCAATTTGCAGATCGGGTTTCACAGTTTTGGTCAATGTAAAATTTTAGTCTGAAACCTGAAAAATAAAGATGAAACTCCCCGCGAGTCTTATTTGATACAACTTAAAAATTTAGAGATCAAAATTTAAAAATAATATATAAATATTAAAGATAATTATCATTTATCAAGATGTCAAAATTTTATGAGTGAATTTATAAATATACGAGTTAGATCGAGTCAAACTCGATACATGACCTGTCATATGCTAGTCAATTTTTTCGACCCAAAAATAATATTTGGGTGGAAAGAAATTTAATTTGCGTATGATAGTTAATTTTCGGATCGATCAATTTTTTGGTTCGAAAAAACTTGTCGATGTATGACAAGTCAAAGGTATTGAAATAATTCTAAAATTCCCAAACCAGTCCATTTATGACCACGTCAGCACACCCCTAGTCCTAAATGGAATGTCTTCATGGTGAAATAAGATTATTTTTTTTTTGAAATCGTTGGAAATCGTTGGGGAATTATGTGTCACTAAATGAAATAAATATGTATCAAACAAATCAAAAACAGAACATAAACATGAGATCAAATCTACACTAACATGCCAATATTAAACATAAACCCTAAAACTTAGAGAAAACCTGGAAAACGAAGAAGACATTGGAAAACTTTAAGTCCAAGTCGAGTTGCCTCTGTCCTTAAGAACATATTAGTCCCGTCTTGGTGCTCTACGGATTTTGTGGCTAACGTCCTCCCATAATAACTTGGATTCCTCTTGTTCAAGGGGCACACCATAACAAGATCTTGAACTAGGACAATGGTGAAATCTCTCTGTTGACTCAAAAAACGAAATTGATGTGACTCAAGACTTCTTAAAGTTCTGGATTCCTTGAATGAACATGAAGGCCCCTTTAAATAGACATGGAATGGTGCATTTGAGGGCACCATTTGGTTTGGGGTGTAACCCTCCTAAGGGTTATACCCATTCCTTAAACCCTTTGGAGCCTAAAGACATGTTCTTTCAATTCTAGAGGTCATGTCCCTACATGTTAGTGCCTTTCCCAAAGGCCACTACTCAAGGGACATGACCCTCCTTGCATCCATACTATATATATACATACACGGCTTCAGTTACCACTGCTGAGAGGTTCATCTCTGAAATCTCATCAGTCAGCTGCTCATCTTCAGTGACATGGACCTCATTTTTCTTTTTCTTACCTTTGTCCTGAGACTTCTTGTTTCTGCAGTCTTTTTCCATATGATCGCTTTTTCCACAGTTGTAGCATTTCCCCTTGAACTTCTTGTTAGCTTGGAAAGAATCAGCTCCACTGTTCTTTCTCTTTCTGCTACCATTTATACCTTCGACAATGTTGGCTTTAGACTTCATAGTCTTGTATATGGCCTTCTCGGACTTCATGTTGTCCTCTTCGATCGTTAATCAAACTCCAAGGTCTTCAAGGCTCATCTGCTTCTTTTTGTGTTTCAGATAGCTCCTGAAGTCATTTCATGATGGAGGTAAACTTTTCAATGATGGTGGCAACTTGAAACGTCTCACAGAGTTTCATCCCTTCATCCAATATTTCATGAATGAACTTGCAGTTCACCCAACTGAGATATTATCGTTTTTGAATCTACCATTTTGTAGTCTATGAACCTACCCACGACAAATTTCTTTTGCCCGACATCCTCGGTTTTGTATTTCTTCTCGAGAGATTCCCAGAGAATCTTCGCAGAAATCATACCTTGGTACACATTGTACAGGGTATTATCAAGTCCTCCCAATAGGTAGTTCTTGCACAAGAAGTCGCCTAACGACCATGTCTCTTCTCGCAGTTGCTTGGATGTTTCCGTTTCTCCCTCCACATGACCCGCAGGATCTTTGAGGTATTTAGCCAACTGGAGAGTTGACAGGTAGAACAATATTTTGCTCTGCCACTGTTTAAAGTTTGCTCCACCAAACGTTTCTGGTTTTTCTCCATGAGCGACCGGTACTGAGATGTTTCCGCTAGCCATATGTAATTGGAAAAATCAATAGCGATCAATGTTTAAAAATATGTGGCGGCACCTCGAGGCGGCCGAGGCGCGAGGCGGACCACCTCAAGCTCGGAAAATCGAAAAAATAATTATAATTATAATATCAGAATAATAAAAACATGTTAAATCCAAAATACATTCATTTCTTCATAATTCATAATATGTTCAAACAACTATTGATAACTAATCCATAAATAAGCTATCATTTGTATATAACGGCATGAAGCTTGGGTCAAAATCTCTCTCATCATCAGATGAGTCATCCTCCAAGGAACCTCATTCACTGGTTTTACCCAAATCAAAAATCCTAATACCCAAATCTATAGATTATATGCGAACCTTATATAATAACATTACATTCAGCAAACAAACAGAAGGAAACAAAGTGCTACACAAGCAGAACAAGTTACCACAAACGCATAACATGTTACATTCAATAGTATTTTTTTTTGTTTGAATAAAGTTATATAATATTTGAAATATCTTTTACTTGAAATAAAGTGCTACATATTCAGGGGGAACTACTATATAGCAATAATATTAACAACCAACAGATCAAAAATCGAAATTGACTCATAAATGAAAAAGAAAAACAAGCAGAACTGGTTACCACAAACAATGTTGTCGCCGTCGCCGAGATCAGAAACGTCGTCGAGAGACTGAGAGAGAGAGAGCACAAGAGGCCGAGAGAGAGAGAGAGAGCAGTATAGGCCGGGAGAGAGAGAGTAGAGGGGCCGAGATATAGAAGTAAGTTCCGAGTGTTATTTAGAGATTGTTAATAGATACGTCGACGAGATAATACCTATAGAGATTTGACGTTCACATCTATATCTCTGGGATTATCTGGATACCAGTGACGGAGGTATTATACGTATGCAATGACCTCGACCTGTATGATT
>SKCR01006174.1:0-25502 GCA_019454045.1 Zanthoxylum bungeanum | reverse complement strand
TTTTTCTTAGGAAATTAAGATAAACTTATTTATTCTAATTACTCAATACTTAAAAACTGAATTTTTTTACCCAAAAATCAGATTTTTCCCTTAATTTCCATGAGACCCCAAAGGTTTGCATTTTGATCATTTTAGTCCTAATTTGTCAAATGCAAATTTAAGTGATTTCAAATCACTATCAAAATGATTTCTAATCATATACATTAAAAAACAACTCACAACACAAAATCCCCAAAATCTCCAAATTGCCGAATGCATCACAAACTTTCAATTTTGTGCATTTTGGTCCAAATTTATTCAAAACAACTTTAGATGATTTCCAATCAACACCAAATGATTTGTACATCTTATATACATCATTATACAACACATATATGAAAAGCCCCAATTTTGGTTAAGGTATGAACCCTAATTTTTCAAATTAATCCAATTAACAAAATTAACCAAAATTAAACAAATCCAATACTTTAATATAATCTCTACAACACCAAACAAGTCTCACCACTTTGAAAAAACTCAAGAACAGTTCTAGGTCATCAATGAGTGGCCTAACAACTCTAAAATGACAACACGATCATCAAATGATCAAAAGTATGCTTATACACCATTTACAAGCATACTTTATAAACATGAAAATTTTTTCTTCCCTTCCCACTGAGTGGTCGAATGTTACTGCCACCACCACTGAAAATTTTTCTTCAGTTTTAGATAAAATTCCAGCCCCGAAACAGCCCCGGAACAGTCCCCGAATAGTCGGATAAAAACTGGACTGTTTTGGACCCGATACGCGAAAAATGCACTGTCGAAACAACCCTTGAAATGCGGGACAGTGGCTGTGTTTCGGTTATGATTTTTCACTTGAAAATAGTCCTAACACAGCCCTAAAACACCACAAAATATTCCCAAAAAACTGGATTAAAATGAAACCAAACCGAGTTCCGTTTCACCAAGTAAATGGGCGACAATAAGCAAAATAAAGCCTTACTGCCGAGTACATACAAGAATAAGATGAAGATGATAATTTTTTCGACACCTCAAAGTCTTTCGAACTATATCTCGTTACCAACGAAAACTTGTGTGGGCAAGACTCACAGTATAAATCCCTAAACCATTTAGAGATTAAATCACACTTGTGTTTTGTTTTTGTTTTTGTTTTTCTTCTTTTCTTTTGTTTTTGTTTTTCTCAACTTTTGATAGAATGAAGAAGAAGATGAAGATGGAGGCTAGGGTTGCAAAAAGGGATTTAGGAAAAAATAAAAAATAATTTTTCTTTTATACTTAGGTTATTTTATTTTTAAAACAAAATAAATCGCTTTCTATTTCTCCATGTGTGATAATCGGCCATAGCATGTGATTTTCATTAATTTTATAATAATTGTATTAACTTTCCAGAAAGTCAATATATGTTACAAAAATAAAAAAGATAATACCTCATTCAAAGGCTTAACTTCCAAAATAATGCCAAGGTTTCCAAAAATACAAAAATTGGAATTCCTAATTTAACCTTACATTAAATAAATTTGGAATTCCTAATTTGACCTTACATTAAATTATATCTTATATAATTTAATACATTGTTTAAATATCATATATTTAATAAAACAATATATTAACTTTTAATCTAAAATTTCAAGTGTGACAAAATAATAATATTATTAATATTAATAATATTTATACCTTTGTGAGTATATAATTGGACTATCCAATTATAATAAATCCGCTATAGTAGATCGAGCTAGCACGAGGACCAAATGGACCTACGGTTCTGAGCTCCAATAATCTCGAAATACCAATCAAGTTCTTAATTAAATATTTCGAATTATTAACTTCGGGCTATTCCACTAAAAATCTGAAGTTGTACTCTCATCTTCGCAGATGGTATATTAAACCGAACCAAGTCGGTGTCTATCAATATAGTCACTACATACGAATTGACCCTTCACGAGTATCTCGTAATTAGAGCCGGACCATAATGTATGTTATACCCCTTTAATTATTTATACCTTAAGTACCATTGATTTTCTAATGAACAATTTATTCATAACCATTATGAATTTTAAACTTTCTATTTGTAATAGAAAGATTTCAGCGCTCTAACCGTTCAAGTACCAAATCAACCTTTAAAGAAGATACTCCTCTACTTCTCATAAGAAAGAGTGAACTTCATATCCATGTAAAATATTCCCAGCTACACAACAGACCATACCCCCAAAGTACGTAGCTATTGGTCGGGACTGCCACTCCAACCTCACCTTTGTAAATCAAAGGAGATAGCCTACAATGCAGGAGTTCATAGTACACTCAAGATTATGATCAATCCATATATGACCATCTAGTCGATCGAATTGACTTTCTTTGTTTAACGGATATTATAAGAATGTCATTTCCATCTGGGTCCAGTCCTATATGATCACATCATACAAAGTGCCTCCATTCTCATGTCTCTACATAGACGATCTCAGATCAAGGTCATCATACAAATATAGAATGGACCGCATCTATAGATAAACCACAAACAAAGTATCCACTTTGTTTGCTCTTTATGGACTATGTAATATTACTAACTTCAGACTTAAATCATCTTGTGTATGATACTCATACACTAAGTCTGAAGGCATATAAGTAATCTAGGGTATTCTAGATAATTTATAATATGCAAAAATTAAACAAACACTTTGATAAATGAATAATGTATCATTTTATTTTAAAACATATAAAGCCGTTTACATTACATGCAACTCTAGGGCATACATCCTAACAATCTCACACGTGTACTAGAGCAAATGGGACATGTCACGTAATCCTAGACCATCTAGGTGACCTTCAAACACTTTAGCTGAGAAGGTCTTAGTAAACGGATCAACCAGGTTCTCTTCGGATGCAATCTTTGTGACAATAACGTCTCCTCTCTACACTATCTCTCTGATGAGATGATATATCCTCTCTATATGCTTTCCCTTATTGTGGCTTCTTGGTTCTTTTGAATTCGCCACTACACCACTATTATCGCAATAAAGTATGAGTGGTTTATCCATATTTGGAGCAACTTTCAGATCTCCCAAGAATTTATGGAGCCAGACTGCATCCTTAGCTGCTTCACAAGCTGCTACATATTCAGCCTCCATGGTGGAGTCGGTGATGTAAGATTGCTTATACTCTCCGCCATACTATAGCCCCACCACCTAGGGTAAACACTGATCCAGATGTTGATTTCCTAGAATCTACATCTGTATGAAAATCAGAGTCTGTATTGTTGGACAATTATGACCCATAGCATCACTATTTGTACAGAACATTGTGTTGTTGTACAAATTAACTATGTGACAAAGGAAATTGATCTTTTATCATTTGTAATTGGATTACCAAGATACATGAATGATAAAAGTCCATATGATTAGTACCGAATTAATAAGATATGAGACAATATTAATCTACTAAGGTTTAATCATTAAATATCCATAGTCGTAGTATTATCGAGACTGGACATCGATAATGCGGAATAGACTAGTATTGCACTTGTGCGCGTTGTGGGAGCATAACGTCATAGTTCTCATATATTTAAGTATAATACTTATGCAAGTGTGATAGAAGGTTGTGTTTACCGATGGTACGGAAATAGCTTCGCTCTGGATAGACCCCTCGGAATCCCATTGGTAGTATGACTATGTGTCTATGGGAGTCTGAATCAGGGTAGGTGTATTTGGTCTTAACCAACTTACATCGCTAATACTTGCGACAATCAGTATACTTTGGTTTTGGTCGTCCAGGGCTTTAACAGGTTCTGTGTACGCCTCTTCTGGGTATACTGAGAATCGTAGTGTATATTGAGATTCGCTCTGGATATACCCTTGGAATCCCATTGGTAGTATGACTATGTGTCTATGGGAGTCCGAATCAGGGTAGGTGTATTGGTCTTAACCTGAGACTTGCATCGCTAATACTTGCGACAATCAGTATACTTTGGTTTTGGTCGTCCAGGGCTTTAACAGGTTCTGTGTACGCCTCTTCTGGGTATACTGAGAATCGTAGTGTATTGGGTGTGATGTCAAGATGGAAGTATCACTCCAGTCATATGGAGATGATGATCACGTAGGATACGGAACTAGTACTCTTATGTACTACAGTCATCGGGATAATATGACTAGGTCATGCTTATCCGATTATAGAGACTAGTTACCAGAGATCCGATATATGCTTCGTACGGGGCAGACACAATTCCAGCCCCAGGCCTAACATGTGACATCCGATACTGGATCGATATACGCAATACTAAGTTACTACGCCTGATACAGATTACATATTCCTTAAAATAATATTTCTGGAGAATTGGGTAGGCACGGTGCTTTGCTAGAAGCCAACCATGTCTTGTAAATCGGTAAAAATGTGGTACTGTGTACGCACGTGTTCGGATATTCCGACGACCGAATTTACTGCCAACATATCCAGGGATCTCATGGGTCGCTTCCCAAAGATTCACCGATGACGTATGACTCGAAGATAATTAATCTGGGATTAATTAGAAGAGAGAGAAAATTAATCTAGGATTAATTACGGAGAGATTTTATCTGGGATAAAATACTATTTGAAGAGAGAGAATGATTAATTTGAGATTACTTGATAAAATAATATATTTGATATATTATATGAAATTAGATTTCATAACGGAATTAAATTGGATTTTAATTCGGGCGAACGAGTTAGTTTAGAATTAATTCGCTAGCGACGTGAATAGTAATTTTGTTTGGCATAATTATTTAATTAAATTTGATTTAATTACGTCGCAACAAAAAATTCGTTAAATTAGAATTAGCGAACCCGAGCCCAGGAAGTATTTACGGGCCCACTCGGATTTTGAATCAAGTGGGGCCCACACACAAGTCACATCACTAGTAAACTTTGTCACTTTTGTTGATGGAAGTTGTTGGTAGTTGATTGTGTGTAAAACACACAAGTGTGAAATGCTTGAGTGACTTTTACCAACTTTGGAAGATTTTGTATTAGACTTTGATTTTGGAAAATAAAAAATACACAACACACTTCACTCATTTTCTTTCTCCTTCACCGTGAGCCTCCCCCCTTCCTCCATTTGGCTTGGCCGAATCTATCAAAGAACAAGAAGAAATTGTTGTAATTTTTTTCTAAGTGCTAGCACACACAAGGGGTCATTCAAAGGTGTTAGGGAAACCAATCCATGAGTTTGGAATTCAAGGACAAGCTTGGAAGCTCAACATACATCAAAGGGGAGCTTGGAGCACACACAAAGGCTTGGAATTTTTGTTATCTCCTACATCCAATACCGATCAAAGTGAGTATTTTCCGCATTCTTACTTTGTTGTATTCATATGATTTCTTGCTTAATTTTATCTTGGTTTGACCTAGAAAACCCAACAATGGTATCAGAGCTATAATTGAGCATGAAATTGAATTTAGGGTTCTTAATCTTGATTTGGGTATTTTTGATTTAAGTATGATTTGATCAAATTGATTGTTTGAGTATGCTTATATAATGTTAACTTAGAGTTATACGTGATCAATTTGAAGAAAAATTAATTGGATTAATTTTCCCCAAATGCATTAGCTTGGTCGAATGCAATACGATCTTATGTCATGGTGATTTTTGAATTTTAGACAATTGGATGTGTTTAAAATGCATGAGATATATTAGTTTGTGATTTAATTGGATTGAAATCAAAATTGATATAAAAGTCCCTAATTGCCGTGAGCTTATAGAAGCATGAATGAATTGATTTTGTTTCAATTTGTGTTGGACATAAATTGATTAGTTGAAGCATGATTAATTAGTGTAATTGGTGTTTTGGAAATATTAATTTAACTAATTAATTATGGCTATTACACTTTAATTAATTAAATTGTGAAATTTGGAATATTAGAATTTAATTAATTGGGCTTAATTTGGAATTGGGCTATTAATGTTGTATTTGGGCTTAATGGGCTTGGTTGGGCCAAGTTTGGTTTAGGATAATTGGTTGGATCCAATTGGGCCTAAAACCATTTCCATAAAGTGCAAATATGATAAATGGGCCTTTAAAATTTAATTGGGCCTAATGGGCTAAAATTAATTTTGTGGCAAAGGGTGATTCCTTATTGGGCTTTGGTTGCCAAAGTCCATGCCTTATAAATTAATTGAAAGCCCATTGGACTTTAATTAAATTGACATTGGATGTTAATTGGGCTTTGAGACCTGTTAAGATTAGATTTAGAATCTAAGTCGCAAAGACTCATTAATAAAGTGTAATTATTTAATTTGGAATTAAATAAGAATTAGTATTGAATACAAATTAAATTGGATTTAATATTATAGTTTGATATAATTCGAGACTTCGTACTTTGAGTACTTATTCTTAAACGAGTTGGACTCGCGCAAATCAAATCGTTGTTTGAACATTGGATGATCATTAATTAAAGATTAATTAATTGGATTAGATTGATTGATAACATGCTTTGTGTGATACATGGATGTGATGTATGAATAATGCATATCAGATGGATTAGATGGGTGAGGGCAATTTTGGAAATTGTTGTAATAAATTTAGAATTTATTAAATTGGACCTGCGTGTCCAGCCTATTACCTCTTGACTCTTTGTATTTCTCTTCTCACCTATTCCCCTCAATGTAAATGAGGTTTCTTTAGAAGTGTTATGTAATTGGTAGAAGTAAGAATAGTGCTAGCCGGGGAGAGGAATTGAGAGATTTGTTCTAGGAATAATTTGTGAGATATCCATCCGCATATCATTATTAATTTATTTCCGCGCCTTATTATGCTTTTAGAATGCATGCTTAAGGGTGTATGATGAGACCTGATTAAAGATAATTAATTGGTTGTCAATTACGCGAAAAACCCTCAACAAATATTAATCTTTTCTTCCATTGAGTGATTCTCTCTCAAGATCCAAGATTGACACTGGTTTGTTGGCCAAAGTCAAGACCTTTGTCTATCGCGGATGTGTTTAAATCATGAAGGCTTTGTTCTAATATCGCATGTCTTGTCCAAGTTGTGATTTATTGGCCAAAGTCAAGATCACTTCTTGTCCATCGACATCGATTACGAAGCTTTCCAAAGTCAATGGGTCCCACTTAACTGGAATCATTAAGCTTGTTGTGCAAAGCCAGGCTTAGTTGATTTAGAGGAAAAAGGTTAGGGAATATATCAAATATATTGGCATATATTAGATATATGTTTCGGACTTGGATGTCCACCTACTGGATCTAGGAATTGGATGAGATCCTTGATCTTAGAGATCTACCTAGTTAAATATCATACAGCTTGTTGGCCAAAGTCAAGGTTGTGTGTTATTTAACGGGATCCTAGCCAACTAGGAAACTAGGTTTCCCGAGTACTCAACATAGGGTTAGACCCTTGCCGAAAAATAGTGGGAGGCAAGTATTAAATTTGCAATTTCGTTTAGATACTTGCCAATACGAGCTCATTTCAATTTTTCGTCATTAAAAATAAATATATTAGTTGGACTAATATTTAATTGTTGTTTTAATTTAACAGTTGGACTATATTCAAACTACTTCATTTATAGTTGATTAATATAATCCAATCAAATAGTAGTTGATTATATAGTTAGACTATAGTAATCATTATATTCGATTGTACCCGAAGTCGTTGATTGGATAGTTCGACTATTGGAATCAAGATAACTGAAAGATTAGCGTTTAAAACATAATCCTGGGAGAAAATGTCTTTAAACTGTTTTAATTTTCAGATTGGGAATAAAACCTCAGGATAGTCCTGGGAACTGAGAAGTTATTTTATTTGATAGAAAAACATCTCGGGCCTGAGCCCGGAGTTGAGCAAATAGTGGAGCATGAGTTTTGGAAGACTCATGGTGATGATAACTTTAGTGCTCAATCTGTTATGCTTAATGCAATAACTCTTTAATTCCGTCGTCA
Organism: Zanthoxylum bungeanum; assembly: GCA_019454045.1. Taxonomy (NCBI): domain Eukaryota; kingdom Viridiplantae; phylum Streptophyta; class Magnoliopsida; order Sapindales; family Rutaceae; genus Zanthoxylum; species Zanthoxylum bungeanum. Next base: position 17,581 of record SKCR01006174.1, on the reverse strand, counting down.
AAATTAAGGATTAGATCCTTATACCATGATGTTGAAATTAAAGGATCTTCATAGATCTATTCTTAGATCTTAGAAGTACAAATTGAAAAAGAAGCTCTTTCGCTCGCGTATGTCAGAGGGTACATCAGTCGAGCACTATGTGTCGTAGATGATTGCTGACATCGATCAGCTAGGTTAGCTGGGCATTACCTACGTGGCCGAGACTACCAAAGATTTGATCTTATAGTCTCGACCCGAAAGCTGGGGCAGGTTCATTATGAACCAAGAGTAAACTATTGGAGAGTTGATGGCTATGCTCAAGGAGGCAGAGCCATAGCTTCTAAAAGGGGCAAAGGCAAAATCGTCATTGTCTTCTGGGAAGACAAATGACATATCCCAAGATGTCTCCCTAAACTGTGGCAAACGGGGTCACTGGATGTGTGACTACTATATGGACAAGGAAGATATGAAGGAAATAAAGGCGGGGCAAGGCTCTGGCTTCAAGTATGTTTGTCAAAAACATGTTCACTACTGGTTTTAAAATTAGATTTTAGATATCGGAAGTAGTACATAAATATGTACTGATCTGCAGAATCTGCTGATTAGCAGGATACTGATTTCAGTTGAGATCGACCTGCGAGTCGAAAACGAGACGAGAGTCGCTGTTTTAACCGTAGAAACCTAAGTTTAGGAACTACCCTTTGGGTATGTACTTAAATTAAGAAACTCTTATAATGTACCTAGTTTGACTAGAAATATTATCTCGATATCTAAGTTTAACCCGTTGCGGGTATACCTTTATATTCTAGAACACTAAGTGTTTTATTTTAAAGAGATGATATTTGAGATAAACACATAATATGTGAATAACAGTATTAATATTTTGGATATAAATGAATCTCAAACGTATAACATGACAAACAAATAGCTAAACTGATTTAATCAGATGAGACTTATTTGTGGCATTGTTGTCTGGGACACATTAACAAGACTCGTATATCCACACTTTTGAAGAGTGGGTACTAGGACAGATTTGATTCTAATCAAATGATGTCTACGAATCTAGTTTATTAGGCAAAGTGCCTAAAACACCTTTTACTTGGTAAAAGTGTAAGTGCCACCGATCTGTTAGCCCTCGTTCATAGTGACGTAAGTGGGCCCATATCTAGCTAGGCTAGAGGTGGATATGAATACTTCACACCTTTACGGATTTGGCATTGCGTTATGGTTATGTGTTTCTTGTGAAACATAAATCGGAAATTTTTGATAAATTCAAAGAATTTCGACACGAAGTATAAAAACAGACCGGCAAGAGTATTAAAACATCACGATTGGACCGTGATGAAAATACTTAAGAAATAAGTTTCTCAATTATTTGAAAGAGTATAGTATTCTTTCATAAAGGACTCCTCCCGGAACACCTTAATTTGACTGTGTGTCCGAACAGAGAAACCGAACTTTGTTGGACATAGTTAGGTTAATTATGAGTCACTCTGAGCTACCATTGTCCTTCTAGGGATACACATTAAACAGTGTAATACTTATTTTGAATAAGGTTCCATGATAATCTATTAGACAAACTTCATATTAGATATGAACAGGAAAGAAACCGAGTTTTCTCATTCCTGAAGATTTGGGAATGCTGGGCATATGTTTGGATGATACCAAAGTAGAACCCAAATCGGATAAGTGCCTAATTGGTAATTTGTTTTCCTAGGGAAACCAAAGTATAGTACTTATACAACTCACAAGAGAACAATGTAATTGTTGCTCGCCATGCGGTTTTCCTAAGAGGAATACCTATATGCAGTGGTAAGTGGGAGGAAAATAAAACTCGATGAAAATCGGAGTAATACTGTTCCAGGCACTGATTCCTTAAAGGAACACAAACAGTTCACCAGGGATGAAACTGTACCACAATCTTCAAATACACAAGAACCGTGCAAGTCGGAGAGAGTCAGAAAACAACCTGGGAGGTATGGGTTTCTGATCTCACCTCATGAAGATGTCAATCTTATTGAGGAAGACAAACCAACTACCTATGAGGAAGTGATACAAGGTATCGACTCCTATTATGGCAAAGTGCCATGAAGTCCGAAATGGATTCCATGTATACCAACCAAGTTTGGACACTGGTTGTTGTACCGGAAAGCATTGTGCCTATTGGTACTATATGAGTCTTCAAGGAAGACATACATGGATGGCAACATATAAATTTACATAGCTAGGCTTGTACAAAAGGGTATCGTCATCAACATGGTGTCAATTACGACGAAACCTTTATCCGTTGCCATGATTAAATCCATTTGGATAATGCTGCTAATGCTGCATATTTTATTTATGAAATATGGCATATGGACGTCAAAATCGCTTTCCTTAAAAGGAAACCTTTTGGAGGATGTTTACAACATCCTGACGTTTTTGACGTACCAAAATGAGCAAACAAGGTTTGCAAGCTAATTCTATCCATTTATGGATTGAAGCAAGCATTGCATTCTTGGAACCAGAGTTTTGATGTAGTCATAATGGTATATGATTTAATTCAAAACGAAAATGATTCTTGTGTATATAAGGAGGTTAGTGGGAGCGCACTGACAATGATTGTCCTATATAATGATGATATATCATTTCTTGGAAGTGACATTCCCATAATACAATCGGTGAAAGCTTGGCTTTCATGAAAATTCTCCGTAGACTACTTGGGAGAGACAACCTTTATTCTAGGAATAAGGATCTACTGGGATAGATCTAAAACTTGTTGGCACTCTCCGAGAAATCGTACATTGAAAAGATGTACGTGACCTGATGTCTCATAGGCTTTGAACATATGGAGTCACAATCAGACCAATTCAAGTGATAGTCACTGGATTGATGTTAAAAACATCCTCAAGTATCTTAGATGAACTAAGGATGCTTTCTTATGCTATGGAGAAGGAGAACTTGAAGTGACTAGGTTCACCGTTGCAAGTTTGCAAACCGACAAAGACGACTGTAAATCGCAATAAGGGTACTATATAGTTTGAATAACGGAACAGTAAGCTGGAAATATTCCAAGCAAGATACTGTTGCCGAATAAACAACAAAAGCGGAATATTGCTGCAACTGAGGCAGCAAAAGAAGCAATTTTGGATCTGTAAAATTCCTGATTAGATTAGGAATAGTTCTGTTAGAAGCTGAGCTGAGCTACATCACAGGCTAAAGAATTAACGGTCTCATCAATGATCCAAATATGTACTTCAATTATTTCATCTGATTCATCGGATCATACATCGTGGCGATGTGATGATCGAATAAATCGCATCAGATGATAACAATGAAAATCCGCTGACGAAAGTAGTTTCTCAGCAGAAGTTTGAGCGACCCGTACATAGTTCAGGTGTAGGACACTTGAGTGATTGGCTATAGGACAAGTGGTAGATTGTTGGACAATTATGACCCATAGCATCACTATTTATACATAACATTGTGTTGTTGTACAAATTAACTATGTGACAAAGGAAATTGCTCTTTTATCATTTGTAATTGGATTACCAAGATACATAAATGATAAAAGTCCATATGATTAGTACCGGATTAATAAGATATTGTAGGAACTGCATTTTTGCATGTGAGTCCCTATGATGAGTCTCATCTGGAGACACTACCTTTTTAGTTAAGGATATTGCGGGAAACGGTCGTCGGAAGGGAATCGGTGTTTCATTAGATTTTTATTCACTTGTTTAGCTCCAAGCTCGCTCGTTGGACCTCCGTTTTAAAACACATTTAGCCTAAAAAACCCAGAACCATTTAACCTTGGCCCAAACCCACTCACCAAACCAACACAACACCTAGCTTACCAAGACAAAGCCCACGCCCACACCCACCTAGGCCCACACGCCCATGGCCTCTAAAATACACCCAAATTAAATTAAATATAATTAAATTAAACATTAACTAAATAAAATATTAATTAATTGATATACCAAATTAATGAAGACATTAAATAAAATTATACCAAATATTGTAACTTCCTAATCCAAAATATTATATACTAAATTAAAAAGAAATATTATGCCTAATTAAAATCAATCATAACCAATTAAATATATTGTATTCCTAATCTAAACCAATCAAATATTCAACCTTCCTAATTCACCAAAATTTGTCCCCCTCAATCTTGTATTTACCTTACTTGAAACCAAATCATATCCCTTTTTAATTAGCCAAATCCCTTGCTTTCCTTGTCTAACACCAAATCATATCTCTCTTTAATGCACCATATCCCTTCCTTGTGAGACAAGGAGAAGCCCTAGCCCTTGTCTATTTAAACAACCCTAAACCAAACACTCTCGGCTCTCTATCTCTCATCAAAACCTGCACACACAGACCCCACAATTGAAGCCACAAATACTCACCAATTCAACGTAGCAACACACCTGCACCCCACTCACGTTGCTGCCTGAACCCACGCCACCTGCCCCTCACTTCCCAGCCTTCAAACTCCACACTTCGCACTCCTTAATCACAAATAAGCCCCACTCATTAGCCCCCACGTCCCGAGAGCCCTCATACACTTTAGCCGCACAACAAACCACCCCTCACCTTCACGTACTCATCCCTCACAAACGCCAGCTCACTTTCACGCATAGCCCCCATGTAAGCCCCCCACTCAACTCCACAATAACACTCACACCTGTCTCCCCCCTCACGCGTAGCACCGACAATCAAAACAGCCGCACCATAAGCCCTCCACCCACCAACCGACTAAATTGTCCCACCGAGCCATCATGCACACACTGCCCATTAACCAGCCATATTCCAACAGCCCCTGCCTCACGTTGTAATAAACATATACCTTACACGCCACTGCCTCACACTCACTTCACGTGGACCAAACCACAGCCCATCCATTGCCGAGAGAACCCTCCACAAAACAGCCCCTAGAATACCCTGAAACAGTCCTTAAACAGTCCAAAAATCAGCCAATAAACCGAGATAAAAACACAGCCCAAAATAATCCCCGAAACACCCAAAACAGTAGCCTAAATTACCAAACACAATAAGCAGAAAATATAGAGGAAACAGCAGCAAAACGGAGGCCAAACAGCAAGCAAAATAGCAAAATAATGAGCTAAGACGCTAAACCAGTGAACCGGAGAAGTTGAGGAGCTTTACCCTCCCGATCTCCATGAAACGCAAGTCCGAAAGTCGGCAAAAAAGGTTAGACCTGAGGGTATTTTCTACATTCGTTTTCTGTTTTATTTTATTATTTATTGAGTATTGTTCGCATGATTGTTATGTTGAAATGCATGTTGTGGCCCTTGAATAGATAAATATGCATGTATTACGAAATATTGTATGTTGTGGCCTTGGAATAAAATGAAAGATGTGTCAACTCTCGCGGTATATCGGATGGAAACTCGGACATAAATTTCATAGCCGATTCCGAATGGACGGTAGTATGATCTGTACTCAGGATACAACTCCACGTACCGCTTGAGTAAACGACACCTTCTTTTGTTTTATATTGCTTTGATTTATTTATTTTTCGTTATTTGAATTCCGCATGTTACTTGTTTATGTAATTATGTGATCGAGCGCATGGGCTTTGTAAGTTGGATTAAAGGTCCCCTATTTTGAGGGGTTAAAACCATTTACCACGATACTTTGCCGCGCCGATTGACGCATATTCGGTTGAATGTAAGATGTGTTCAATCAAGTATACTAAGTTTGATATTATTGTCTTTATTCTTTATATGCATGATGCAATCGAGCGCATGGGCTTAGTAAGTTAGATTAAAGGTCCCCTATTTGGAGGGGTTAAAATCCTTTACCACGATGTTTTGCCGCGCCGGTTGATGTATATTTGTTTGAATGTAAGATATGTTCAATCAGGTATACGAAGTTTATATAGTTATCATTGTCTCTGTACGCATTGTAATGAAAGGCGCATGGGCTTATTGTGTTGGATTAAAAGGTTCTCCATTTGGGGGAAGAAAAGCCTAAAAGGCTACCTTTACCACGATATTTGCCGTGTCTTTCATCTATTGATTGCATCATTTACCTTAGTCTTGGCTTAACGTAGTATAATTCATATATCCATGTTATGATAGCATTTGAGTATTATTTCTTGTAGTTTATCGGATGGAAACCCATACATAAATTCCGTAGCCGATTCCGAATGGACGGTAATGCGGTCTTTACTTGGGACACAATTCCACGTACCACTTGGAAAAGCGCTCACATGTGTGTTTGTGTCCATATTAGTTATCTGCTTTTGCACCACGTCATAGCATGCTTACTTTAATGCCTAATTGCATCCTTAAGTGTCTTTTTGCATTATGTACTTAGTTGACTCTTTTATTTGTGCATGGACATGTAATGGCTATTTGTTTATGATATGTCTATGAAATCACATGTTCACCATTATTTGATTCGCCTTTATGTGTGCTTGTGTGGTTAGTGTGTGCTTGTGTTTCCATGAATACAATATGCCAATGAAGTTGTATGTTCGTTGCTACTTTGATGTACTTTCAAGCATGCAATCTTAGATGTGAAATATATGCAAATTTAGGTGTAAGTTTTATTTTTGTGCATATGGATTTAGAAGCATGATACTCTTGGAATAAGTGTTACTTAAGCTTGATTAAATTATTACACAAATCCTTTCATTACAAGTGACATAAGTAAGGGACCATTCCGAACCCAACGGTTTGAGGTCTTCCCTTGCGAGGGGTGAGTGCGGCCTTAAATCTCATTTTCCAGTTCACACCGGGTGGCGACTCCATTATTCTCCGGTTTAGTCCCCCGTGGGCTACTCCGTACTCCCGACTAGGCCGCGAGCCCGGGACAGCATGCGTAGTCCAGTTCTGTGTTCCCACAGATATGAGACAATATTAATCCACTAAGGTTTAATCATTAAATATCCCTAGTCGTAGTATTATCGAGACTGGACATCGATAATTGGGAATAGACTAGTATTGCACTTGTGCGCATTGTGGGAGCATAACGACATAGTTCTCATATATTTAAGTATTGGATACTTATACAAGTGTGATAAAAGGTTGTGTTTACCGATGGTACGGAAACAGTTTCGCTCTGGATAGACCCCTCAGAATCCCATTGGTAGTATGAATATATGTCTATGGGAGTCCGAATCAGGGTAGGTGTATTTGGTCTTAACCTAAGACTTGCATCGCTAATACTTGCGACAATCAATATACTTTGGTTTTGGTCATCCAGGGCTTTAACAGGTTCTGTGTACGCCTCTTCTGGGTATATTGAGAATCGTAGTGTATTGGGTGTGATGTCAAGATGGAAGTATCACTCCAGTCATATGGAGATGATGATCACGTAGGATACAGAACTAGTACTCTTATGTACTGCAGTCATCAGGATAATATGACTAGGTCATGCTTATCTTTTATAGAGACTAGTTACCAGAGATCCGATATATTCTTTGTATGGGGCAGACACAATTCCAGCCCCAGGCCTAGCATGTGACATCCGATACTGGATCGCTATACGCAATACTACGTATACTACGTCTGATACAGATTACATATTCCTTAACAGAATATTTCTGGAGAATTGGGTAGGCACGGTGCTTTGCTAGAAGCCAACCATGTCTTGTAAATCTTTAAGAATGTGGTACTAGGTACGCACGTGTTCGGATATTCCGACGACAGAATTTACTGCCAACATATCCATGGATCTCATGGGTCGCTTCCCGAAGATTCACTGATGACGTATAACTCGAAAATAATTAATCTGGGATTAATTAGAAGAGAGAGAAAATTAATCTAGGATTAATTACGGAGAGATTTTATCTGGGATAAAATACTATTTGAAGAGATAGAACGATTAATTTAGGATTAATCGATAAAATAATATATTTGATATATTATATGAAATTAGATTTCATAACCGAATTAAAATTGGATTTAAATTCCGGCGAACGAGTTAATTTAGAATTAATTCGCTAGCGACGTGAATAGTAATTTTGCTTGGCATAATTATTTAATTAATTTGATTTAATTACGTCGCAACGGAAAATTCGTTAATTTAGAATTAGCGAACCTGAGCCCGAGAAGTGTTTGTGGGCCCACTCGGATTTTGAATCAAGTGAGCCCCACACACAAGTCACATCACTAGTAAACTTTGTCACTTTTTGTTGATGGAAGTTGTTGGTAGTTGATTGTGTGTAAAACACACAAGTGTGAAATGCTTGAGTGACTTTTACCAACTTTGGAAGATTTGGTATTAAACTTTTGATTTTGGAAAATAAAAAATACACAACACACTTCACTCCTTTTCTTTCTCCTTCACCGTGAGCCTCTCCCTCTCCTCCACTTGGCTTGGCCGAATCTATCAAAGAACAAGAAGAAATTGTTGCAATTTTTTTCTAAGTGCTAGCACACACAAGGGGGTCATTCAATGGTGTTAGGGAAACCAATCCATGAGTTTAGAATTCAAGGACAAGCCTGGAAGCTCAACATACATCAAAGGGGAGCTTAGAGCACAACACAAAGGCTTGGAGTTTTTGTTATCTCCTACATCCAATACCGATCAAAGTGAGTATTTTCCGCATTCTTACTTTGTTGTATTCACATGATTTCTTGCTTAATTTGATCTTGGTTTGACATAGAAAACCCAACATGTATATCCCCTTAGGATCATATCCTCACCGGAATATACAAGCATATAATCTCTCGTTCTCTTAAGATACTTGAGAATATGTTTCACAGCCACCCAATGATCCAATCCTGGTTAGACTGAAACCTACTGACTACTCCCACTGCAAAGCAGATTTCCGGTCTCGTGCATAGCATAGCATACATGAGACTACCAACTGCTGAGACATATGGGATATGTCTCATTTCCTCAACATCTTGAGGTGTCTTAGGAGACTGTTCCTTAGCCAAGTGAATTTCATGTCTATAAGGCAAGTTTCCTTTCTTGAAATTCTGCATCCCAAATAACACAAGTACCTTGTCGATGTAGGATGCCTGAGATATAGCTAACAGTTATTTCTTACGATCCTGAAGTATCTGAATCCCAAGAACATAACTGGCCTCTCCTAAATATTTCATTTGGAATTGGTTAGCTAGCCATGTTTTCACGTCCGATAATATCTTTACATCATTCCCAATGAGTAAAATATCATCGACGTATAAAATAAGAAAAACCACATTCCCATCAATGACTCGCTTGTACACACAAGGTTCATCAACATTCTACTCAAAGTCATAAGACTTGATCGTGGTATCAAATCTTATGTTCCAAGATCGAGATGCTTACTTAAGTCCATAAATGGACCTTTGTAGCTTGCAAACCTTTTGCTCTTGACCTTGGGCTATGAACTCTTCTGGTTGTACCATATAGATACACTCATTAAGATTGCCATTCAAGAATGCAGTCTTGACATACATTTACCAAATCTCATAGTCATAATATACGGTAATGGACAAAAGAATGCGGATGGATTTGAGCATGGCTACAGGCGAGAAAGTTTCCTCATAGCCAACTTCCTCTTTCTGGGTATAACCCTTGGCCACTAGCCTAGCCTTGAAGGTCTATACCTTCCCATCTGCTCCCCTCTTCCTCTTGTAGATCCACTTGTAACCTATGGGTTTCACCCCATCAGGTTGGTCTATAAGTTCCCAAACTGAGTTGTAGTATATAGAATCCATCTCTAGGTTCATAGCTTTGAGTCATTCCTCTTTATTAGAATCATCCATTGCACTACGATAGGTCAATGGATCATCTCTACCATCGCTGGATGTGACAATTTATGCCGCTCCAACTCCAAGATAGCGATCATGTTATCGTACAACCGTCCCACTATGTCTATGGGGTAGATCATTCTGATGAGCTTGCATCTGACGCTCAGATATCGAAGATGCTATGTATTTGTCAACTGTCATTGACGATGGTGTGCCGGTTGAACCAATAAGTAACTCCCCGAGTAAAACTTTACTTCGAGGTTTGAACTCCCTCATATAGTCCTCCTTTAGAAACGTAGCATTTGTCGATACAAACACTTTGTTATCTTCAGGGCTATAGAAGAATCCACTCATAGTCTCCTTAGGATAACGTACAAATAGGCACACCTGAGAACATGGCTCCAACTTTATAGTCTTATTCTTCAGCACATGTGCTGGACACCCCCATATGCGGAAATATCATAAAATAGTTTTATACAACTCCACAACTCTAAGGGAGTCTTAGAAACAGACTTAGATGGAACTACATTAAGGATCTGCATTGCAGTTTGTAACGCATAACCCAGAACAACTAGGTAGTGAGCTATAACTAAACATAGATCTCATCATGTCTAGTAGGGTCTGATTTCTCCTTTCTGCAACACCATTTTTCTGTGGTGTTCCAAGCGCTGTGAGCTGGGATACTATCCCATGCTCAACTAAAAATTCCTGAAATCTCTGTCAAGGCATTCTCCTCCACGATCTGATCATAGTGTTTTGATTTTATTACCTAACTGGTTCTCAACCTCAGCACGATACTCTTTGAACTTTTCAAAAGTATCTGACTTGTGCTGCATTAGGTAAACATACCCATATCTAGAATAATCGTCAATGAATGTGATGAAGTATTCATAACCACCTCGGGCTCTTACATTCATCGGTCCTCAAATGTCCGAATGTATTAGTTCAAGTGGTTGACTGGCTCTTATACCTTTTCCAGTAAAAGGTCTCTTGGTTATATTTATTTCTAAACAAGATTCGCATACTGGTAAAGTTCTGAGCTTTAACTGGTTTAAGGCTCCGTTCTTTATCAATATGTCTATCCGGTCAAGGCTGATATGTCCAAGTCTAAGATGCCACAAATATGTGTCATCGTGAAAAATCTTTTGCCGTTTAGTTTTAGGTTTCTCAATCTTAAATATTTCAGCGTTGAGCAGTGACCTATGTGTTAACGGTCTTAACACATACAAGTTATTTTCTGAGTTTCTTGTGCATATGGTTAATCCATTTCTACCAATAATAACTAAATTGCTATTAAAAGAAAGTGAATAACCATCATCCAAAAGTTTAGTAACAGAAATAAAATTCCTGTGAAAACCAAGAATGAATAACACATTGTTCAAATTTAAATAAATATTATTTGTAAAATTTAAACTGGAAACTCCCACTGCTCTTGCTGAAACGGTGTCCCGACCCTCATGGTGTAGTCACATTCAGCAAAGTCCCTCCATGAGTCAAGTAGCTGCAAAGAAGAACAAACATGGTTAGTGGCTTCAAAATCAACAATCCAAGCGGATTTATCATCCTCCACTAATAGAGTTTCGATAACGAGTAAATCATATTTACCGATATCATTTTTCTCCTTCAGCTCAGCAAGGTATTTAGGACAATTCATTTTCCAGTGCCCGTTCTTGTTGCAGTGGAAAAACTTTCCCTTGGGCTTCGCATCATTGGAGCCTTTCTTGTTCTTCTTCTTCTTCATTGGCTTAGCCTTAGCCTTCCCAGTGTTATTTTTTCACCTTTGTAGATTTTGAAGACTTGGCAACATTTGCCTTAGCACTGGGCTTACGAGGATCCACAAGCATGGACTCGTAGTGGGTGAGCTCATTAAGCAGCTGGGTCAAAGTAAAAATCAAATTATTCATAACATACCTACTTTTAAACTACAAGAAACTCTTCGGAAGAGTTTCCATAATCATGGTCACCTGGTTATGCTCGTCAATACGAGCTCTATAGGTTTCAGCAGTGTTGATATAGGTCATCATCCTCAAGATGTGCCCTCTGACTGATGTCCCATCCTTCATCTTAGCAGTCATCGCTCAGACCATGTCCTCATGATGTTGACTCTCCGAAGGCTGCCCGAACATGCCCTGTAATGACTTCATCTTCTAAGATGCTGAAGCCATATGTTCATGTTTTGCAGCAAGAACCTCAGACATCCCTGCTAGCAAGTAGTAGCGGGCTTTCTCATTAGCTTCGACCCATTTCTGGTAGGCAACGTGAATAGCTTGGCCAGCATTTATGGCTGGCTCGGGAGGACACTCCTCCGTCAGGACAAACTTTAGGTCTTCGCAGACCAAGATAGCGTTCATGTTACTTTTCCACTTAACATAATTTCTCCCGTTAATTTATCACTTGAGAGTATGAAAATAATAGGAGAAAACATGGCTGAAAAATAAAATAAACATGCATTTAACATGCATTCATCGCATATTAAAATCATCAAATAATTTTGGCATAAAATTAAATATGATGCATGAACCATGAATAACGAAGTAGAAATCTAAGAGAACTACTATTCCACGGAAATCTATCATCCCACAAGTAAGTGCCACTGTAGGGTAGGTCAAGTTCTTGCATGATAGATCGAGACAATTTCAGTCGATTAATATATACTGGAATAACTCTTATTCCTATATTAACCAACTATTGTTTGATTCGATCAAGGAATTTCATTAACAGTTAATTAGTCCTTTGTGAGTATGACCCGCCGTTTCGGGATCCTTGGACTTAACAAGTGAAGTGCCGCCGTAGGGTAGGTCAGTTCACAAGATACATCTAGAATCCCTATCCTCTCGGAATCCAAACCTGATATTGACCCAAAATGGAAATCATCCGTAGGGGGACAAAAGCAAAGCCGTCTCGTGGCACCTTTTGAATCTCACATTTTCGGACTAACAACGGAGATCGCGAGATATATTATCGTATATCCATCTCCCACTCACTATTTTATGTTTAAGGTTTCTATTTATAAGATATCTAATATTTTATTTTAACTAGTGTGAATAAATTTATGGCGGCTAAATCATAACTCTTATTTACACTAGTTCACCATTAGTGACCTAACCAATTTTTAACTTTTAAAATTGTATCACTAATTTCCATTAGTCTCTACTAATAGTATTACTCAATTAAACTAATTTAATTAGAGTGGTATTAGTGACCTATTATATTTCAACTATTAAAATACTAGAACACTAATAGGTTTAAAATTTTAGAATCCTAAAATGGTCAAGATTTATATTAAACTATTTAATTAATCTTAAAATCCAATGGTACGTGGAATTATATCCTGAATGCAGACCATATTACCGTCCATTCAGATTCGGCTATGGAATTTATGTACGGGTTTCCATCCTATATACCAATGGAATTCATTATGCACTTATTAAGCCAAATATATTAGAATTCAAATTTTAAACCATAAAACCAATTAATCAAAGTAATTGTTTTTCCATGCATATCATATTCTAAATTAAACATTTTAAATCACATAAAATCACATTTCATGTCTATAATGATTATGCATCCAATGCATGTTATGGCATGTGAAATGCAAGAGTAGACACCCTAAGCTATATGACATGTTATTCAAACAATTCGAATTAAACATACATATAACATAAAAAAATATTTTGCATTGACCGGGCTCTTATTTTTCATATACTAATCTAATTAGTACAAAAATAATCAAGGCATCCTTTGGTCTTCAAATCAAGCTCCAAGGTGGTGTTTGCTCATTTTGCGACTTCGGTGCTCCAAATTACAATAATTGAAATTTTTACATTTGAAAATTAAAATTACAACAATTACAAAAATTGGCCTTATGACCTTAAATCCCAAAATCAAAACCAACAATAAAATAAGAGCCGAAAAAATTTATGACCAATGCAAAATCCATTCATCACATGAAAAATAATAACCATTCATCACATGAATATTATTTTGTGTCTACTCATCTAAACATGCATATCAATATATATAACTCATAAAAATATATAAAACAGTAAATTTAAATGAAAAAGTAAAGGGTTAAGAACACTTTTCAACTTTGCTCTCGATGCCAATTGTAGGAAACGCTTTCCTTGCGCAGCGGAAGCAGCTTAGGCACACGGATCAGACTTGAAAAATTTTTCTTCCCTTCCCACTAAGTGGCCGAATTTTACTGCCACCACCACTGAAATTTTGCTTCAGTTTTAGATAAAATTCCAACCCCAAAACAGTCCCAGAACAGTCCCCGAACAGCCCCGAATACCCGGACAAAAACTGGACTGTTTGGACCCGATACGTGCACAATGCACTACCAAAACAGGCTCTGAAATGCGTGGACAGTGGCTGTGTTTCGGTCATGATTTTACAATTGAAAACAGCCTCAACACAGTGTTGGTCTCTACGACAATCCAAGATCATAATAATCAATGAAAAATAAAGTGAATACATAAAGAAGTATGGCAGAATTATACTTACAATGAACGGATTTAGGATGCGTCAAAAATAAAACTTTTGCTCCTCCAAGTTTTCGGCCAAGCTCAACTTTGGGAATGAGATCAAGCTCCAAGCTTTATGCTTTGATTCCAAGCTTTTGGGATGGTTTCCCTATCACCTTGGATGATTCCTTGATGTGCTAGCAACTTGAAAATTTGCAACAAATTTTCACCTTATTCCTTGTGAAGCCCACGGCAATTGAAAGGAAAAAAAAGGGGAGAGTGTTTTCTTTGCTTCTAAAACCGAGAGGGAGAGAGATGAAGAAGAAAAAATGACTTGTGTATTTGTTTTCCAAAAAACAAAATATCATATACCAAAACTAAAATTTTGGTAAAAGTCAATCTAATGATTACACACAAAATGGGTTAATAAAGTCATCACCATTTCTTTCACCAAAAACCCATCACTAAAAAGTAACTTAAAGTGACAAGTGATGTGACAAGAGATGTGACATGTGGGCCCCACTTGATTCAAAATCCGAGTGGGCCCGCGACACATCCTGGGCTCGGGTTCGCTAATTCCGAATTAACGAATTTTCCGTTGCGACGTAATTAAATCAAATTTAATTAAATAATTATGCCAAACAAAATTACTATTCACATCGCTCGCAAATTAATTCTAAATTAATTCATTTGCCCGAATTAAAATCTAATTTTAATTCCGCGTCGAAATCTAATTTTGTTTAATATATCGAATATATTATTTTATCGATTAATTCCAAATTAATCGTTCTCTCTCTTCAAATAGTATTTTATCCTAGATAAAATCTCTCCGTAATTAATCCTAGATTAATTATGCTCGAATCATACGTCATCGGTGAATCTTCGGGAAGCGATCCAAGAGATCCTGGATATGTTGGCAGTAAATCCGGTAGTTGGACTATCCGAACACGTACGTACCTCGTACTACGTTTTTACCGATTTACGAGACATGGTTGGCTTCTAGCAAAGCACCGTGCCTACCCAATTCTCCAGAAATATTCTTAATGGAATATATAATCTATATCAGGCGTAGTATACGTAGTATAACGTATTGCGATCCAGTATCGGATGTCACATGCAAGGCCTGGGGCTGGAATAGTGTATGCCCCGTACGAAGCATATATCAGATTACAAGCAACTAGTCTCTTTAATCGGATAATTATGACCATGTCATATTATCCCGATGGTTGCAACCATTTAGAGTACCAGTTCTGTATCCCTGCGTGATCATCATCTCCATATGACTGAAGTGATACTTCCATCTTGACATCACACCCAATACACTACGATTCTCAATAAACCAGAAGAGGCGTACACATAACTATTAAAGTCCTGGACGACCAAAACCAAGCGTATTGATTGTCGCAAGTACTAGCAATGCAAGTCTCAGGTTAAGACCAAATAACTACCCTGATGCGGATTCCCATAGACACATAGTCATACTACCAATGGGATTCCGTGGGGTCTATCCAGAGCGAAGCTGTTCCGTACCATCGGTAAACACAACCTCCTATCACACTTGCATAAGTATCCAATACTTAAATATATGAGAACTATGCCATTACGCTTCATAACACGTACAAGTGCAATACTAGTCTATCCGCATTATCGATGTCCAGTCTCGATAATACTATGGACTATGGATATTTAATGATTAAACCTTTATGGATTGATATTGTCCCATATCTTATAATCCGGAACTAATCATAGGGACTTTTATCATTTATATATTTAAGTAATCAAATTACAAAATGATAAAATGCAATTTCCATTACTACATAATTAATTTGTACAAAAACCACAATGTCTTTTACAAATAGTGACGCTATGGGTCATAATTGTCTAACAATCTCCCACATGGCCTATAGCCAGTCACTCAAGCATCTAATACCTGAACTATGTACATGTCGCTCAAACTTTTGCTGAGGAATAGCTTTCGTCAGTGGATCTGCATTGTTGTCCTCTGATGCGACCTTCTCGATCTTCACATCGCCACGATGTATGATCTCACGAATCAGATGGAAACCTCGAAGACATGCTTGGATCGTTGATGAGACCGCGGTTCCTTAGCCTGCGCTATAGCCCCGTTATTGTCACAATACATTGGAACGGGCTCAGCTGCTAACGGAGCTACTCCTAATCCAATTAGAAATTTACGGATCCAAACTGCCTCTTTTGCTGCTTCAGCTGCAGCAATATACTCCACTTTTGTTGTTGAATCGGCAACGGTCTCTTGCTTGGATGATTTCAAGCTTACTGCTCCGTTATTCAAACAAAATATGTACCCGGATTGCGACTTGCAGTCGTCTTTATCGGTTTGGAAACTTGCATCGGTATACCCAGTTACCTCAAGTTCTCCATCTCCATAGATTAAGAAAGCATCCTTAGTTCGTCTAAGATACTAAAGGATATTCTTAACCGCCATCCAGTGACCATCACCTGGATCGGCCTAATAGCGACTACACATGCTCAAAGCATACGAGACATCAGGTCGCGTACATATCATGGCATACATGATCGATCCGATTGCCGAGGCGAATGGTATCCGACTCATATTGTCTCTCTCATATTAAGTTTTAGGACACATTTCCTTAAATAGAGTGACGCCATGTGACACTGGCAATAGTCCTCTCTTGGACTGATCCATGTTGAATCTCTTCAACACTTTGTCAATGTGCGTGCTCTGGGAGAGTCCAAGCAGCTTTCTAGATGTATCCCGGTAGATCTTTATTCCTAGAATAAAGGTTGATTCTCCCAGATCCTTCATGGAGAATTTTAATGAATGCCAAGCTTTCACCGATGTTAACATGGGAATGTCATTGCCAATAAGCAATACATCATCAACATAAAGGACAATGAATGTCAGTGCGCTCCCACTAACCTTCTTATATACACAAGGATCATCCTCGTTTTGAACGAAATCATATTCATTTATGATCTCATCAAAACGTTGGTTCCAAGAATGCGATGCTTGCTTCAATCCATAAATGGATCGATTTAACTTACAAAACTTGTTTGCAAGTCTTGGTACGAAAAAATCGTCAGGCTGTTGCATATAAACATCCTCCAAAAGGTTTCCGTTAATGAAAGCGGTTTTGACGTCCATCTGCCATATCTCGTAGTCGAAATATACAGCAATAGCAAGCATTATCCGAATGGATTTAATCATGGCAACGGGTGAAAAAGTTTCATCGTAATCAACACCATGTCGTTGACGATACCCTTTCGCTACAAGCTTAGCTTTGTACGTTTATACGTTGCCATCTATTTCAGTCTTCTTCTTGAAGACCCATTTGCATCCAATAGGTTATGCCTTCTAGTGCATCAACCAGTGTCCAAAACTGGTTGGTGTACATGGAATCCATTTTAGAATCATGGCATCTTGCCATAAAC
>SKCR01006173.1:0-25384 GCA_019454045.1 Zanthoxylum bungeanum | reverse complement strand
GCGGCCTTAAATCTTATTTTCCCGGTTCACACCGGGTGGCGACTCCATCATTCTCCGGTTTAGTCCCCGTGGCTACTCCGTACTCCCAACTAGTGCCGCGAGCCTAGAACAGCATGCGTCGTCCAGTTTTTGTGTCCTACAGTTGCTTTGGTTTATTTAATTCCGTCATTTACATTCTGCATGTTGTTCATTCCCGTATGATACGATCGAGTGCATGGGCTTAGTAAGTGCGATGAAAGGTTCCCTAATTGGAGGGTTAAAATCCTTCACCACGATGCTCTGCCGCACCGATTGATGTGTGTTCGGTTGAATGCGAAGTACGTTCAATCGGACATACTTAGTTTGGTATGATTGTCTTTATTTTCGTATGCATGATTCAACCGAGCGCATGGGCTTAGTAAGTGCGATGTGAGATCCCCTATGGGGAGGGGCTAAAGCTCTTTACCACGAGGCTTTGCCGCGCCGGTTGATGTGTGTTCGGTTGGATACAAGATACGTTCAATCGGGCATACTATGTTTAATATTATTGCTTTTCATTCTATGTATGTATGATTCAGTCGAGCGCATGGGCTTAGTATGTTGGTCTAAAGGTCCTCTCTTTGAGAGATCAAGAGCCCCAAAAGGCCACCTTTACGGCAGTACTTCGCCGCGCCCCCTTTAGTTTTGTCGTTTATGTATTGCATCTCATTTCATGCATCAGGTCTGTTCCCGTTCGAACGCGTTTACGAACGTAACTCGAACGCACATGTATTTTGACTTGTCATGCATCAGGTCTCCCTCATGTTCGAACGCGTTCACGAACGCCATACGAACATAGGCATTCTGTTTCATTTCCGTTCGAACGCGTTAATAAACGCTATACGAACGTGAGCATTCTGTTTCAATTCCGTTCGAACGCATTATCAAACGCCATACGAACGAGAACCTTCTATTTTCCGTTCGAACGCGTTTACGAACGCTACACGAACGCGCACCCACTGTCTTAGTTTCATAATGCATCAGGTCTGGTTCCGTTCGAACGCGTTCTCGGACGCTACACGAACGCGAACCTTCTGTTTACCGTTCGAACGCGTTTACGAACGCTACACAAATGCGCACCCACTGAATCGAGTCATCTTCATTAGATTTCATGCATAGTTTTCCTAGTAGCTATCCCCACATGTATGAATACAACTATGTTAATGAATTACAATTCATATGTTGTGTCGTGATAACATTTGAGTATTATTTCTTGTGGTATATCGGATGGAAACTCAGACGTAAATTCCGTAGCCGATTCCGAATGGACGGTAGTGCGGTCTGTACTTGGGATACAATTCCACGTACCACTTGGAAAAGTGCCCATATGTATGTTTGTATGGTTAATATGTGTGCTTGTGTTTTCTTGAATGTAATATGCAAATAAAGTTGTATGTTGTTGCTATTTTGATATATGTTAAGCATGCGATTTTAGATATGAGCTATATGTGAAATGTGTGCATAAGTTTTATTTTGCATATGAGAATTTAGAAGCATGATACTCTTGGAAATAAGTGTTACTTAAGCTTGATTAAATTATTACATAAATCCTTTCATTACAAGTGACATGAGTAAGGGACCTTTCCGAACCCAACGGTTTGAGGTCTTCCCTTGCGAGGGGTGAGTGCGGCCTTAAATCTTTGTCCCGGTTCACACCGGGTGGCGACTCCATGTTATTTCGTACCGCGAGCCTAGGAACATGCGTCGTCAAGTTCTGTTGTCTACAGATACATAGTACTGATCAGAACTCGGATGAAAGACAAAGTTCTACTGACAAACTTAAAACATGTCAATTACCTGTGGAGCCTGAAGATAAAGCGCACTGCGTATTAAAGAAGCCTATTCTTGCACTACAAGCAACAGAAGATAAAAAGTTCCACCAGCTCAACGAATTGTAGGAATTTCACATACAGCCTTGTGAGGATGCCAAATTGTACAAGGAAAAGGCAAGGAAAAGACATGATGAGAAGTTAGTGCGCATAAAACTGGAACTAGGGTAGAAGGTACTGTTAAACAAATCAAGGGTGAAATTCTTCCCATGGAAGCCAAAATCACGGTGGTCAGGTCCATTTGTGATCACCAAGGTTTTACAAGACAGAGCCGTTGAGATACATGATCCTGACTCCAACAAAACTTTCAAGGTTAAAAACAAGCGTGTCAAGCACCACTAGGGAGAATCATTTGAGCGACAAAAAGAAAGTGTCACACTTTCAGATCCAGCTTAACGTTCGAGAAGTCACGTCTTGCTGACGACTTTAAACTTAGAGCTCGTAGGGAGGCAACCCATGTAATTTGTGTATAATTGTGATTTGGTGTGATTTAATTTTGTGTGTTTAGTTTTTGCAGATTAAGACATTTCAGGATGGAAGAAGTTCTCGCAAAACTTCATAAGCAATTTCCTTCTCTCCCTTAAAAATCTCTGATGAAAGTTACAAAGCTCGTTTGGAACGGATGAGGTTACTGATGATCAAAGGTATTCCTGCTGACATTCGTTGGATTATTGAAGCACGGGTCCGATTGGCAGGTGAGTCTTCTAACTCTTTTATTTCACATCTGTCTGGCTTAAGAATGAACACTTATTCTAAAAAGAGAAGAGCCACAAGAATGTGTGTTTGTTATAAATGTGCTCGCATGTTTTGTAATACTCGTTGTCGTTCTTTAGGAATGGTGTCTGATAACCGCGAAGATAAGATTAACTTCATTAGAGATGGCTTGAGTAAGGAGTCTTTGGATGACATATCTAAAACTCTTGAGACGCATCCCAGTGGATATGTGTATCACGAGATTCGTGTGTTATACGCACAATTCCAAAAGGAAAGACACATGTTAAGTCTCGGGAATCTGACTAAAAAAGACCTTGTTTGCCAATTTATAAGAAAATTGGATGGGAAGCTTGTCCCGACGCATAGACGTCAATCAAGCCTCTACTTTTCTTGTACATATTATATCTCTTTGTCTTTTCCTGATAATTGTGATTTGTTTTGTTGTTTTCTTTTATTTTCTCCGACAGGATCCAGACCTTTTTTTACTATCACGATTTATTTTACTGTTAAACTAATAATTGTCATTTGGCAGGTACTAGTGCTATTATTTTACTCACCCTTTTCAGGTATTATAAATTTAACTCATCATTGCACTTTTGAAGACATTCAGAGTAAAACATGGAAGCCACTTCGAGAAGACGAGTTGAAAACATCTGTGTGTTTTGCGGTAGTAGTGTTGGTACTAAACCACAATACGTAGAAGCAGCACAAGAATTGGATCGAGTCTTAGATGCAAGAAATATGCACTTAGCATATGGCAGAGGCAATCTTGGACTTATGGGGATCGTTTCAAAAGCCATACAGGAAGGAGGCAGTCATGTCTTTGGAATCATCCCAAAACCCTTGGCGGAGGCAAATCTTATTGACCATCAAACGGAGAGGAACTGATCGTGCCAGGTATGTCTGAACGATTGGTAGAAATGATTAGCCGTGCTGATGCTTTTATTACTTTGCCAGGTGGCTTGGGTACATTGGAGGAAATTTTTACAGTGTTATCTTGGGCGAAACTGAACATACACCAGAACCCGCTTTGACTGTACAACGTTGAAGGATTTTATGATTTTCTTTTTGTGTTTCTTGATGATGCCCGGAGAAATGGGTTCGTGTCAAAACCTTTGAAAGAACTGCTCTTTACTGCCAGAACTACTCCGGATCTAATTGACCAACTCTTAGCCTGTGAACCACAAGTTGACCCTATCCTTTCAAAGATAAATTGGTCCGAGGACGATAGTGGTAAGAGGCGTCAGATCAATCTGGATCTTAACATTTAATTTCCTGTAGAATTTTGGCTAACCAATTATCATCTTCTAAACTCTTCTTCTACTGTTTAAGACATTGGGGACAATGTCTCATTTAGGTTTGGGGGAGGGAATTAGTTAACTAGTACCTTGTTTTTAGTTGTGTGTTGTTTTTATTTTTTAGTCCAAAATTTTCGAAAAATACAAAAAAATGAAAATTTTTCAAAAATTACAAAAATATTTTGTGTTTTTGTGTTTTTATTTTGACTAAAAAGGTGAAATTAGTAAGAGATAGCTGAGTAAGGAGTTTCCACTCCTGAGACGTATCTCAAACCTATTTCAAAACAAGTTAATTTTTGTTTATTTCATTTTAAATTATTTAATTTGTAAATTCTCCATAAAAATGACTAAAATGGATCTTCATATGCTCAGTTGACAGGTATTATCAACATACATGGAAACATACAGACATGAGCTATGATTGAAAAGTTTGTAATATTCAGTGCTCTAGTTTAAATGGAGGAAGCATCTCAGAAATTGATGGAGTAAAAAAAAAACATATGAGATCCGAGTTATTAAGTCTGTAAGGGTGTCTTAACACCCAGTGCCCTAAATCCAACTGGTTTGGGAGTCACTGGCCCAAAGCTCGCTACATGGATCGAGGATGTTCCAAAATATATATATCTAAAGTCTGAGTAATTAAGTCTGTAGGGGTGTCTTAACACCTGGTGCCCTAAAGCCAACTGGTTTGGGAGCCACCGACCTAAAGCTCGCTACATAGACGGAATATATTGTATATAAATAAAAAAATATTTAAAAAAAAAATCAGAAAAATTATTCCATTGTCATAAAAAAGGTGTGAAATCTGATAGAACTTTAGGACAAAAATATTACTCTCTTATCAACTACACTTGTGACTGTTGTGGGCAAAAATGAGATTGATTAATACTTTGTTGGCTGTGTATATGGAGAATGGTAAATATAATCGGAGAATTTACTTATTCAGTAATTTAGAAAGAAACAAAACAACAAGTAACTTGGAGTAGAAGTTTCACCTGATTAGTCACTAACTTTCTTTATTCTCTTTTCTTTTGTCTTTTTACTTTTGTGTGCATTAGTTTTACTACCTTTTTACTTTTGTAAAATATTTGTGGGTATCATTGCTGTAAACCCTCACGAGACTACAACTCGTCCACTAGGGACACCTAGAGGTTTAAAGGCTTGTTGCATACGCTAAATACAACCGTGATCCCTACGAAAGTGGCTTACTTTAATTTTTTTTTTTTTTGTTTTTCTCTCGATGACTAGCAAAATGTTAGGTTTGGGGGTGTGATGAGCGGAAAATATATCAATATTTACATGCCTCTTTAACTTAATATTTTGTTTAGTTTCTCGGGTTTGATGAACGTTTTGATATGTTTTAGTTTATTTTGCGGATAAAATAATATCGGGTCTCAATGAAATCATTTAGGACGAAATATGGGTCAAATAAGGGCAATTATTGGACTTGATATTTTAATTTTGGAGATTGGAAACTTGAAAGGGCGTTTTTGACAAATTGCAGTTTTGGAAATTCCAGTTTTGCACATCTGTCGTATTTTGGGCATAACGTTTTACTTCGATATTGGATTGAGCTGATTCAAGTGTCAGATTAAAGAAGACTCAAAGATATACAACTTTGAAAGACAAATATTTTCGAATTCTGAAGATTTCATTACCGAAATTGATGAACCATCCAGAAGTGTGTTGTGTGTAATTATTAAAGTCATTTTCAAAGCAAAAAAATAAATTAATAAATAAATAATAATTATCAAATCATCACCAAACATGATAAGCAATTAGTGGAGCAATTAATAATGGATTTGGTGAGTAATTAGTGGAGAAATTAATAATGGATTTGGTGGAGAATTTGATGGAGGCAAAATTTTGCCTATAAATACCAAGTCATTTCATTTGTAAAATTCATACTTTCTTTCTTCTTGAAATTCCTAAAGAATAAATAAGAAGATTGTATTTTGTTTGTTTATTTACAGCTTTCAGTAATTAATTTCTGCTTTCGCACTTTCTTTTCTTTATTTCAGTTTTTACTTTCCACAATTTACTTTTACGTACAATCTTTTCCTTTCTTTACTTTTGCAGTTTTTTTTTCAAGCAATGAGGAGGTAATTCTACTTTGCTGGGGTGAAATGTAAAGCTTTTATTATTGCTATTTAGATTAATCTCCCTTAATTATTATATAAAACTATTTAAAACTTGACTTAATGAGGATACCGCTATATTGCCGGTTGGTAATTAATTATAAATTGATTTTAACCTGACTAAGTATGGATACCGCATGGTTGGTCGATTGGTAATTAATTATTAATTTGACTTAACCAGGATACCGCATTTATGGCTGGTTGGTAATTATCACGTAAAGTTAATATATTATATTAAGTGAGATATCTAAAATAGTAGTAATAAAGTTGATCCTATAACCCCCAGCATTTTCTTTTATTGTACTTTTACTTTATTTAATTTCAGTAATTTACTTTTCAACAATTTACTATTCAGCAATTTACTTTCAGTAATTTACTTTTATTTTTTTTATTTTTTACTTTTTACTTTTTACTTTTTACTTTTTTTACTTTTCAGCAATTTACTTTTCAGTATTTAATTTCAGTATTTTACTTATGTCTTTTATTTTATTTAAATTTTTACTACCCATAAATAAATGTCGTAACTAAGCCAGTTATCTGGGGTTGTAATGAAATCCAATATCACCGGTTTATAAGGGGTTAGATTATAGCTTGGGTAATATAAATTTATTTATTGAGTCTTAATCTTAATACTTTTTATTAACTAGCCATTAATAAAATTGATTTGGTAAACTTAAAATGAACTTGGAAAATAGATTTTAGGTTAAAGACCTTAGACTCAATAGCTCACGTTCTTCCTTGAGGATATATAACCCTTTAATAGATTTCCTTACATGATATGAATATACTTGTCGGGCGGAGGAAACCATAATTGGAACTTAATCTTAATGAATCCAGATAATTTGGTTGACATAGACATATGGTTCAATTGGATTAAACCTTACATGATATGAATATACTTGTCGGGCGGAGGAAACCATAATTGGAACTTAATCTTAATGAATCCAGATAATTGGTTGACATAGACATATGGTTCAATTGGATTAAACCGGTATTTGTGTCTGATCATCGACAGAGGCTTTCACATAATTTAGTGTTTCAGGTTAATAAATCAATATTTTACCCAACTATAAGATAACTACATCATCTTTAAATGATATTGGATGATTCACAACCCTAGATAGTTTTTAATATTGAATTTTCTTAAGCCTACTTTCGAATAATTTTATTTACTTGTTTTTTTTAAATTTAGAATCGTCACCTTTTCAAATCAATCAAACAACATGTTAGATACTAGTAATCATTTGACCTCATAAAATTAATAGATTAGGTATTAAGTCCTCGTGGGATCGATACTTTTTATACTACTTGAACAATACGTGTGCTTGCGTTATACGCGTGTGTTTACGCACCGGTCAGCACGGCGCTTTGCTAGAAGCCAACCATGTCTTGTAAATCGATAAAAACGTGGTACGAGGTACGCACGTGTTTGGATCCGACGACCGGATTTACTGCCAACATATCCAGGGATCTCATGGGTCGCTTCCCGAATATTCACCGATGACGTATGACTCGCACATAATTAATATGGGATTAATTATAAGAGAGAGAGAGAGAATTAATCTAGGATTAATTACGACAAGATTTTATCTGGGATAAAATTCAAATAAAAGAGAGAGAACGATTAATTTGGAATTAATCGATTAAAATAATATATTCGATATATTAAATGAAATTAGATTTCGACGCGAAATTAAAATTGGATTTTAATTCGGGAGAATGAATTATTTTAGAATTAATTTACGAGCGACTTTAATGGTAATTTTGCTAAGCATAATTATTCAATTAAGTCGCAACGGAAAATTCGTTAATTCGGAATTAACGAACCCGAGCCCGGATGTGTGTTTGTGGGCCCACTCCGATTTTGAATCAAGTGGGGCCCACATCAAGTCACATCAATTGTCACTTCAGTGATGGAAGTCATGTCAACTTTTTTGTGATAGACATCTAGTCACTTTAGGTGATGGGAGTAGTTGGGAGTAATAAATGCTATTTTCCCTCCAAATTTTGGTTAAGCTTTTTGGAAAAACAAATACCAAAGATTTGAGAAAAACTTTTGTCATTGTTTTTTAGAAAAACAAAAACACAAAATATCAAAAGCTCTATCCTCTCCTTTTATCTCTCTTGACCGAAACACACTAACAAGAACAAGGAAATTTGTTGCAAATTTTCAAAGTGCTAGCACACATCAAGAATCATATTAATGTGTTAGGGAAACTCTCTCATTGAGCTTGAAATCTCAAATCACTCAAAGCTTGGAGCTCAACCTCATCAAAGAAAGCTTGGACACTTTCAAGGAAGGAAAAGTTTTGTTCTACACACATCCTCTCTACCGATCAAAGTGAGTGTATTTACGCTATACTTCTTTTATGTATTCACATTATTTCATGCTTTAAATATTTTTGGGATGATCTTAGAGACCAACACCCCACAGTGGGTGCCAAATTATAAACGATGAATTTCGACTTTGGCCTATAATTAAGAATTTATATAATTGAGGCACTAGCGATCTGACAAAACAAATACAAAGTGTGTCTGGAGTAACTACCCATCGGTGTGATGGATGTCGTAGGCACTCCGACGCTCAAGTCAGTGATGCAAACGAGCGGAAGGAATGGAAAGAGTAAGGTTAAGGGTTACCTTGTTCTTCGTAGATTACCGTGAGGGCGATATGATGGTGTTTAGGGAGTAGTGTATGATTTGAGAACTCGAGTATGAGAGCCAAATCTTAAATAAATCTTGAATCTCTCAATCCACTGGACCTCTCTCTTTTTATAGGATGTGTAGACATGTAGTAGCCATTTTAGTTGGTTTAGGATTCCTTGAAAGTATCGTATTCCAATCATGTTTAAGAAAGGGTAGTAGATTAGAGACTGAATTATGAGTGCCTGGATTTACGGGATTAGTTGTAATCCCTATTGTACTTGGTTTATACCACCGTGTGTAGACTAGCCAATAATGTCAAATGAGACATTATATAATATATGGTTGTTGACTGAGATAGCAAGTAGTACGATTAGGGTATGTTGGAGCCATTTTCAGTCGTGTCGGCTCTTGGAAGCCTTTAGGTTGTTTGGGCCTTTATCATTTAATACGTATGGGCCCATAGGCCATGCATATGAGTATGGATGGAAATTTTACCCGCAAACCCGCAAATTCCCGCCTGCAATGGGTAGGATTTGGTAAATATATTAGTGGGTGCGGTGCGGGTTTGGTAATTAAAGCAGAACCCGCTGCGGGTGCGGTGCGGGTTTGGTATTTAAGAAAAAAATGCGGGTATCCGTTGCTGGTATCCGCATACCCGTATATTATTTTTTATTAATTAATATTTTTAGGACAATATAAAAAAACCTTCATATAAAAACAACTAACAAAACCTAAACCTAAAACACTAATCCACAGTTCCACACTCCCACACTCAGCCGCAGCCCGCAACCTGCCCAACTGAAGATTTTTTGCATGACTATTATTGTTTTTTTTTTAATCACACTTGTTAATAAAATTATAATACAAAAATTTGGATTAAGTTCACATGATCAGAAACGGGAGAGGAGCAAAATAAGCTAGTGTTTGCTGCAACTTCAGTAGCTTTCATACTTCTTCATTACACTTACATCACTTGAGCCTTGTAAGCATCACTTTCATTACACTTAGCATAAAAAATATGACCAAAGGTTGGTGATTACTTTTTAGCTTATTTTCGATTGAGTTGGCTAACTTAGATCATTATAATTATGAAGGGAAGAACTCGTTTTAATTATGTTTATATGAAAAAATAAACATATGGTACTGAGTCTTTCATACATTATGTTATCTATGTACTGTATATACATACATTGCATGTTGTATATGTCAAATGAAAAACAAATGTGAAAACTACAGCTAGCAATTAAAAATAAATTATTTAATTAAAAAATTATATTATTAAGAACACAAAGTAATTCAATATTTTAAAAACCCGCAAAAAATCGTTGGGTACCAATACGGTTTGGTAATTTATTTTTATACTCGGTGCGGGTTTGGTAATGAAAATTAAAACCCGCAACGGGTTTGGTAATTTATTTACATATGCGGGTGCAGGTTTGATAATGGAAAACCCGCACCATACCCTACCCACTGCCATCCCTACATATGAGCCATATGCGTAGACTTAGGGCCTTTGGTAGCCTTGTACTGATTGGGCTTCGCTTAGTAGTCCACGACGTTGTTTTGGGCCATGTGGAGGTCCCGAGTCATGTTCCCATGCAAGTCTGATGCATGGGCCTGAGACATAATAACATTTGGATATTTGACCCAAATTTGACCCGTACAGTTATAATTAAAAGAAAAAAATATGTGCATAATTATGAATATTACAAATATTTGTTTTCTTTTAGTAGTAGTTTGATGACAATCTAATTTTTTTCCACTCATGTGAACATGGTTGAATCATAAATCATTTGTACCACCTTAAGCTATTTTACCAGCTAAACTAATTAGCACCTACGATTTATCAAGTAACATACATATGGAACAAGATTTCTTTTTATTAGTTATATTCTAAAAGCAATTCAATTCTCTAATCACACACATAAACAAGATTCCAATATAGAGATGATAAATTTTCTTGTCTCTTTTGTAACGGGATTTGAAATATATTTTTTTATATCCCATTTTAAAAATGGGATAGGATGAGAGAAACAATTTATCCCAAAAATTCAAATGGGATGAGATAGGGAAACGAAATGGGACATGATTTAATGTGACGATGCATGATTTAACAGGATGAGATAATACGAGATATGAGACGAGATCGAAATCATTTTTTCTCCCGAAAAATATAATAAGATGGGACATGACTAAGATAATTTTTCGTCTCGATTTCATAAATATGACGGGATTAGAATTCACAAGTCCTTTCCTGAATCACTGCAAACCTTAATTGATTTTTTATTTTCATTCAAAAAATTATACCAATTCTCTCCTCATCCACCAAAGTACGGTTCGAATTCTTTTATATATATTTATATCACAAATCATCCAAATTCTTTATTACGTGGAATTGAAATATAGAGGATTAGTCCATGATAAGAGATATGAGGATGCTTATGTAAGATCAAATCCTCAACATAAAATATTTATGGTAACTTGGAGCTGGCCATTGCCCACACCCACACCCACGCCCACGCCCACGCCCACGCCCACGCCCACGCCCACGCCCACGCCCACGCCCACACGGGTTCAACTTCAAACTCAGAGCTTTGTTGGCTTACAACTTCCTCTTTTTAAGAGCCCTTGAGGACCACTTGCCCACTCACTTCCCAAATGTGTTTTCTCTTCCTTTTATGCATTGTTTTTCTATTGCATGTGATATCGATGTATTTGGATTCGGTGTTGATAGTGTTCGTACGTATTGGATAATAATTTAAATATAATTAAATTTTAATTATATAATATTATTAAAATATGTGTAGTAAAAGATTAATGTAGTACAATTCAATTCAGTTCAGTTCCAAATTTAAATTTAGTCAATTTGTTGGCTTGTCACTAACTAGCAAATTTATTTTTTATATGCTTTTGTTTTGATTAGAAATTTCTCACCATAAGAACCTTTTAAAGGTTCTGGATATGGATCTATGTTGTCAAAGACGGTAAACGTTATCTAAGCGATATTTTTGACAAGTTAAAAAATAAATTGATTAATCAA
This sequence comes from Zanthoxylum bungeanum, assembly GCA_019454045.1. NCBI lineage: Eukaryota > Viridiplantae > Streptophyta > Magnoliopsida > Sapindales > Rutaceae > Zanthoxylum > Zanthoxylum bungeanum. Next base: position 13,701 of record SKCR01006173.1, on the reverse strand, counting down.
ACATGCGGAATTTATCTAAAAAAATCATAACTTAAAATATCTACACCAACATAGTTGATGTTTTAAAAACCTGTCCTAATGCTGCTTAGGCAGCGTTTTTAATAGCATAAGTGGGACACTTCTCTCATAAATATGATGCAAATTGACTCATATATAATTTTATAATATATAATCATTAATTTAGTAATTCAAAAATAGATGGAAAGATGATAATTTAAAAAGTGATGTAACTTTTTTCGAATTTTTTCCAAATTTTGGGTGGAAATGAGATAATTTCTAATAATAATGATAATATAAAGTTTGTAATTCTCAAATTAGGGTGGGTGTGAGGGGAACTTACAGTGTGAATCTAAATTTTTTTAGGCTTGTAGGACAATTTCTTGAAGCAATATTTACCCTCACTATGTATTGTAATGGTTGCTGGACAATACAACAAAAATTTAGAGATATAACATAATACTTGTTGGATCTCTACTTGAGAACTCTTTTTATGAAAAATGTTATATTTAATCAATCATTTTCGTGCTCTATTTATAGTAGGGGTGGGCAAAAAAATAGAGCGAATTGAACCAAACCGCAAACCGAACCAAACCGGACCGAATTGACGATTTTTTTCTAACGGTTCGGTTTGCGATTCGGATTGGCCCACCCCAAACGGTTTACGATTCGGTTCAGATGTTAAACCGAACCGTACCTGTTAAACCGAACCGAACCGTTATAATTAAAAAATTATATATTTTATAAAAAGATTTGCATTTTTCTTTTAATTTTACTTTATGTTTTCTTTTATTAGTATGTTAATACTTTTATTCTTAAATTTATTTGTTAATAATTTTATTCTTAAATTTTTTGTTTTATGGTTTATTCTTGAAATTAAGCTTTTGGATTTGTCTCTTAATTAGAATGATGGTAGCATTATTATTCGAGGTAATTTTTTAAAAATACAAGAATTAATTGTGCCTCATTTTTCAATCATCTATTGAGTGCATTTGTTCTCTAGAGTCACAGCTTACACCGTAGCACTTCATACTATTTGTTCGCTAAACTAGTTTTTTTATTCTTCACTTAAGTGGATGTTTTTTTTTAAGTAGAATAATCTGTAAACTGAACCGAACCAATCTGTAAACCGCTGGTTTAAAAATTTTTCAATCCGAACCAAACCGTTATTTAATGGTTTGGTTTGATAGGTAAAAAAACCGGACCATAAAATATGGTTTTGTTCTTTTTTAGCAAAAACCGAACCAAACCGAACCGCGTCCACCCCTAATTTATAGGCAACCAAGATTTACCTCCAAAAAATCATATTTTTAATCATGCTTTTCTGAATCAGCGTCTCATATCGCGCAAATGACAAGTCATTATCGCGACAATATGCACAGGCTTCATATTGTCGTGATAATGACTACTCATCAGTGCGACAATATAAGTCCGAGAGTCTTTTATATCAGCGTCTCATTATCGCGCTAATGAGTAATTATTGTCGCGATAATATGAGTCAGAATGTAATTTTATGTCTCTGTCTCATATTGTCGCGCCAATGATTACCAATTGTCATGACAATGTAAGACATCATGTCTTTTTCGTTTCAGAAGACACGAAATCGGTTATTTCAGTTAACTTTACCTTTGAATTTCGTTTTTGTTTCGGGGGCATTGCCTCCGAGCCTCGAACCAATATGTCATATCATATAATATTTTACATTGATAGATTAACCATCTCTTATTGAATCCCCACACACCCCCATACACACCCAAATTCAACAACAATGGGTACGGTTCTTTCTGATTATGTATAACAGCAAAAAAATTATAATTATAATTATTTTAAAAAAAAATTTAAGTGTCGTTTCATTTCGGTATAATTCAGCTGTTTCAATTTTTTAACAACAATAATGGAAAATTAAAAATTAGTAACATTTGATTGAATTTAATATTTATTTTAAAAAAATTTACACTATACATCTTCTAATCATCACAACTACACCAATAAAAGTTTTTCATGAGATACAATCATCATTTAAATTATTTAAAATTAAAAAAAAATAAAAAGAATCATAACAAAAATAAAAAATTACAAATAATTCATGAAATCAATCATCATTAAACACCAAATATATTAAATAAAATAATAACATAATATGATTAGATTTAAAAAAATTCAATAAATTAAATTATTCGGTTCGTTTTATTAGTTAAAAAATCGAACAATTATTTTTAAAGTTAAAAAATTTGTCACTTCGGCTCGATTAAGCTATTTCAATTTTTGTTAATTTTGATCCACCCCTATTCTCAAATATAATAATGAAAAATTATCATTCTTCCACTTGATGTTTGACTAAAGTTTAATCAAACTCGAAAATTTTTATAATGTGTCAATTTTCTCTCAAAATCACTAACTGTGTATCGATTTCCATCCAAAGTTATAGGAAAATTAGCATTCTTCCACCATTGGTTTGTGAAAATTGATACACTTTAAAAAATTTGGGTGGAAATCCATACACTTTAAAATATTTCGGATTTGATTAGACTTTTTTCTAAATTTCGGGTGAAATAATGATAATTTATGTATAATTCTTTTTCAAATTGGAAGCGGTCATTACCACCAAGTAATGAGTTGATTGTGTGTCTAGAGCTTTATATTTAAGGAAGGCTCCACAAATATATGCCTAGGGGTGTGCAAAATATATGTTTAACCCGCTGACCCGTCCAATCCGCAACCGACTCGCTCGCCATGTGCGGGTCATTAAGTTAGGTGGTTTGGGTTGGGTGGGTTAGATCCCCAAAATTACGGATTGGATGGGTTACAAATTGAAAAATTACCAACCCGCTATAACCCGACCTGCCCGCTTAATTAATAAGTTGATTGATGACAGTAACATTCCTAATTTTATCTTCTGTTGTGGATGATTGATTAGGTTGCTACTTGCTTTGAAGGAGTTCAACTTAATTTTTGGAGTGGTAACTGGTACCAAGCTTGAAGTTGATTGATGAAGTGTATTTTGTTAAGAACTTTTGTTAGAATTGAGTTTATTTTCAATAGGTTTAAATTGATTACATTATGACTTTTGAGACCATTAATACCATTTGAGGTTTATTTGTTATGTTGGTATGTTATTATTTTGAATCATTGATGTGACTTTGGGTATGTTAAGACTTAAGACTTTGAGTTCGTTGATTAATTCTACTATTTTTTAATTTCCTAAGTTGTAAGTCAAAGCTTACTTTTGCTAGAAATGATATATCTCTTTTTCATTGACTCTAAATTTTTGTTGGAATTGAGATTATTCAATGAAATATACTTTTAGTTTTTTTGTGTGCATTAGTTATATTTTGAGATTATCAATAACAAATTATAATTTGTGATAATTAAAAAAAAAATGTTAATGCCAACCCGCCTAACCCGCTGAGTTGAAACCGCCAAAATTTTTAACCAATCCGCCGGATTTAGACTTTGGTGGGTTGGTGGCGGATTGGAATTTTCCCAACCCGCTAGTGGCGGATTGGATAGAAATATTGGCATTTACCCGCCCAATCTGCACACCCCTATATATGCCTACTGAAAAGAATTATAACAATTAATTATATTTTGACCTCTAAATTGAGCATTATTACATTTTGACCCAAAGTAGTTGTTATTTACATGAAAATGACCCTCCAAATATTAGATTCTGGTTAAACAAATCATATATTAGTATCATGTTTTTTTATACATAATAAATTGTATAAATATTACTGCCCTATTTACTCTACTACATTTTTTTTTTTAAAATTCAAGACACTAATTATATTGGATATGTTTAAAAAAATTGTATTTCATTTTTTAAGGTTATTTACATTTTATTATTAAATTTATTATAAAATAATAACCGGGTATTGCGAATTTGAAATTTTAGTTGGGAAACATTTAAATACTTTTCTTCAAAATTTTAATTGACCATTTTGTATTTTAAAATTTTAATTGACTGTTACATTTAAATATTAAGGTAAATTAACATCCCGCTAACGAAAAAATAATAATATTTATATTTGTATTTTTTATAAAATTTTATTTTATCATAAATATAATAATAAAATGTAAATAAGTTTATTTATTATAAAATAATTATAAATATTGAGCGTACCGAATGTGATAGAACCTAAATAACAATTTCATGAGTTCGGGTTCAGATGATATATTTTTCATAAGAACCTGTAACAATATAAAATCAAATAATTTGACCACAATATTTTTTTTTTTAAAAATTCCTTATAAAATTAAAAAGTTAAATCAAATCAAATAGTTGAGTTGATAGATGCCTTCACCAAACCTCCCCCACCTGATCAACATGGGACCATGTCCGTACACTATGACGTGGCTGGTTCAGTTTTTATTTTTTTTTGTTGAATTGGCCTCGATATCTTTTCAACTTTAATTCAACTATGGGTCACTGTAGTCTTACACGAATTATTTGATATCATACCATCATTATTTTATAAATAATGCGATACTATTAATTAATAATTATATAATATATAATTTTTTTATTATTTAACATACGTGAAAATATAATACTAATTATTATTATATATGTAATATGATTAGATTTTTTTTTAATTAATAACAGATGTAAAATGATTGTGCTAATGGTAGTGAATTGATCTAGTTTCATCTCATAGTATTGATGGAATGATTTTTAAGTAAATAGATTTTTCCTATTTTTAATTTATTATTAAAGTAATATTTATATAGTGAATAATACAAGTCCAATATTTTTAGCTAGAACTAATTCGATTCTCCTTTTTTTAATTTTTTATTCAGATAATATTTTTCCCATCCATATGATTTTAATATAAAAATCTCATTTTCTTTAGTTTTCATACCCACCAAAGCGAATGAAAAATGTGAGATCCTATCTTGCACACGTTGCATGTAAAACAAAACAACAAGAGGCCATCACTTTTTGACTCCATCAATTATATTAGTTTGGTTAAATATTGTCACTACTTTGAAAACGAAATGCCCAATTTCATTGGTTCAATTCAATTATGCCACATTTTTTTTTAAATAGTTGAAACCCCACCATCAAATCACCCGTTCCGGACTTAAGTGGAGCAGGTAAAACCTCCAATTATCTCAGACCTTACAAAAAACGTATTCCATTTATTCGAATAAGGATCTCAATTATGCCACATGCTAGCTATTAGTTCACAAAAGAGTAAATTAATTATTTCTTGTATATTATCTATTTCTTCTTCTAATTTTGTGAATTTCTAAAATATTAACATGTTTATTTTTATTTTTATTTGTAGGACATTCTGATTTAATATGTCATATTTTACCACAAAAATTAAATTTATAATTTTTCCTACAATGACAACAAATGTATAAAACTGTGATATTTGAGTTGTAATAAACTTACGTGAAATATTTTTTTTAAGAGAAAGTTTAAATCTATTCTTTATATATTATACTCTATTTTATCCAAATTTCAAATTAAACGTATCACTAAGGAAATTAATTAGGATCTCTTACTTTCACCGTAAAAATTAAGCCATTAAATCATCATTTTTCGATATTCGAATTTAAAAAATCATAACCAACCATAATAATTTTAATTTTATATTTTCATAAACAGAACCTTCTTTTCCTTGTGCTGGTCCAGCCCCAATTAATGGAGGTGACACCCTTTGATTGGTGACCGAACATTTTGGGACAATTGTGTCCACGTGGCCATCTTATAAAGCTACAAACGAATATGAAAGCGGAGGGACGACGAAAGTATTCATAAATTCATTTATTTATTATTTAATTAACTTAATGAGCTGAATTCAAAGTAGAGATGACAATTTTGGTTATCATTCGTTTATTTGTTCAATTCGATTAGCTTTAAAACAAATATGAATTTAGAAAAATGGATTCACTTTTTTAAAAAATCAATTCGATTTGATTTGTTTATTAAACGAATCAAATATGAATTTAAGCTCACTAATTCATTTATTAATTTATGATTCGTTTTATTATTTTTCTTTATTAATTATTGTTATTTCTCAACTAAAATTTGATAAATCATTACCAATTATCATAGAAAAATAATATTGTCTATATTTGGTGAGTTATTTTTAATAAATTTATTAATTATGTATTTCATATGTATATATTTATGAATAATTAATGTAAATAAATTATGTTAATTTATGTCATTAAATAATGTAATATCTAAATGAATATTCATATTTAATTCGTTTAGTAAACGAATCGAATACAAATTATGATATCACGATTTATTTAGTAAACGAATCAAATACGAATTCATTACATTTTAATTCAATTCATTAAAGATTTGATATAAATTCGATCTGTCAATTCATTTTGCCACACTCGTTCAATGGGATGGGACTGATGAAGAAGAGGGGACGGTGTCACGTGGTTTGGTTGGTGAGAACTCAGAAAAGAGAGAAGAAAATTGTACGGATGGGGCCACGGTGTCACGTGACGGGGCCTAGGCAGGGACAGTCTTGATTGTTGAAGAGAATAACAGCTAGAGAGTATGTGATGCAGAAGATGTAAGCGTGTTTTTATTTTTATTATTATTATTATTATTATTATTTTTATTTATTTTATTTTATTTTTTATTTTAAAGAACTAGAAGAAAAATATAGGAGAGAAAATAAATGGGTCCTTGGATAGATTTTTTGCTTACAAAAGTTGATGTTAATTTGTTAGCCGCAGAGTCGTGGTCATGGTGGTGATGGGAATGTGACTTTAATATGAATATGATGAGTCTTTTTCTCTTTTGAAAGTTATATGATCGTATTATAGTGGTTGTAAATTAAAAGTTATAGTGTTTCGTAGATAGGGATGGAGCCTGAACTTTAAGTAAAAAGGGGCTATTTTAATATTATTGTGATTTATCAGAAATTATTATTATATTAAGTTTAGTATATTAATTCAAGCTTCTTTTTGATATAGTATCGGGCTTTAAAGGCATTATATATAGCTGTTGTAAAATAGAAGTTTTAGTTGTCAAATACAAATTATAGTGTTTGGTAAATATGACTTTTAAATAGTAATTTTAGACTTTTAGTTAATAATATAAGTTATTTATTCATCGGATAATTATTAAATAAAAATATTTTCTCATTAGATAAAATCAGCTATATAAATTATTTGACGTTATTATATTTTATCTGAAGTATTTATTTCATTAAATTCAGTAAAATCTAAATCTCTTTATGATTTATAAATCTTTCTTGATCTCATTTGACAAATGAAAATGTCTTCAAGGGGCGTGGTTTGATGGTGTAGGGCTCATAATTTGACCTTCAAATCATTGGAAATCTCATCGCTAAATCATCCCTTATGGGCTTAAGCGGAGTAGGTAAAACCCTCCGGCTGTCCCTGGCTCTTACAAGAAACGCACTCACTGGATTCTGAGATCTTGAACCCTATATCATCAAGTCACGACCATCATTCCCCTTGGGGACCTAAACCAACTAGACCCTAAGTCCAACTAGCAATGTATATTGAAAGTGAAACACAAAGTAGAACAAATATAACAAAAATTTGAATCAAAATGCATGCAGCATATTTAACAATTCACATCCACATGTATATTCATGGCATGAATACGGCGTATATATATTAGGAAACGTTTTAAAGCATGGGCTATTTTAGGGTTTGAGCTGAACATAGATAATGTGATAACTGAATGTGACTGATGAGGAATGGGGGTGGGGGACGGTGTCACGTGGACAGCACGCTGGTTTGTACGGCCGGGCCACCGTGTCACGTGACGGGGCATAGGCCGTGACAGTATCCTGTCAAAATATCTCTCTTAATCTTGGATGATCACTACATTGTGTTCAGTGCTATAGCTTCTGACTGTTGAAGAGAATAACAACAAGAGACTAAGAGAGAATGTGATGCGCCACAAAAATTTATACGGGAACATCCGATTAATACATGACATGTGTTTGAAATTATTTTTTCGCTCACTATTTTGATGGGTCATTCTCAAAATGAACGTAAACAAATTATACATTTACTAGGCGTGTGTCCACCCGATACAAGTCTCTCTCGTGATGTGCATAATAACACAAGCAATTAGAAGATACATCGGAGAGAAAATAAATGGGTCCAATAGATCTCTGCTAACAAAAGTGTGTGTTAGCTAGCTAGCTATATGGTTGTTGTGGTGGTAATGTGGCTTAAAATTTAACTCGTGCATGAATAGGGTGTATGCATGGCCACTCAAGATTTGGTTAAGCTCCAAATTAAATAAAAATTTATTTTTTAAAATACATTTGATATGATTTTATGTCACTTTTTGATAAAAATTAAGATTATGGTATTAAATCTAAGGACATTTATTAATTACTAAAATAAGGAAGCTAATTTTTTTTTTTATCAGTAAGGCAATATATTTTAAAAAATCGTGTAGCACATGGGCTATTTTAGGGTTTGATGAGTACCGTCGGGGTCAAGTTTGGTTTTTGTAAGCAAACGGACCTTGGTCGCATCAGCATGCAAAATTAATGCATTTTTTTTTTTAAAATGTTAATAAATTGAACTAATAGTTCTTGTGACTCGAATAAAACCCTTAAAATGTTTTAAAATACATTTATTGCGGATTGTTTTTTTTTTTTTTTTGTATCTTTTTCTTATTTATTTTTGTTAGAATGACGGCAAGGGAAGAAGGGAAAAAATCAATAGTATTTGAGAATATTAAGATTTTTAGGTATATTTTGAAGTATAATAATATTTTTAATAGAATATTTAATATATTTTTTTTCAATTCAAAATCAGTGTGAGGAAGCGAAGCAAACAACCTAGCCTATATTTATAGATTATTATTTTCTTCAAAATTTGAAATGGGCTCGCACGTTTGATAGGTTTGGTAGTTAACAAAGACACCAACTATGATATGCAATAAATTGGTTATATACGTAATTGATGAGAAGGGTGTGGTTAGGGTATTGCAATGGTGCTTTTAGTATATACTGTTGACAGTTGTTTTTCGTTCCAATGACAATACAGAAAATTAACTCATCGAACAAATATCCTTTAAGTAGTGAATTTATTTGGTTAGTAGAGAATCAAAACAATCTTAGCAAGCGGACAAGAAAATCACAGAGATAGAGATTTACGTGGTTCAACGGAGAGTGACTCTAACCTACGTCTACTGGAGTAAAAAGAGTGTTTATCTTTATTACCTTCTCGGGGTCGAGACCAACCCGAGCTACAAGTAGGGAAGGAAAACAAGATTAAAAATTGAATACCTAGGGTCTTATGAAAAGCCCGATATAAATCTCTCAAGTGATCGGGAACCGATCAGCTCTCTCTCTATCCATAGTTCAGAAGCTCTTAACTCTTTTACAAGTAGTGAGATGTGAAAAAAATGCTAACATCTGAATCTGAATCTCCACCTCATTTATATAGGCTCCCAAATCCGCTATTTCACCAACCCATGATGTCAGCCGTCACCATCAGACCATCATTGTCCCATATTTATTTTCCCCAATCACTCAATAAACAATCGTACTAACATCTGACTCAACTACCATCTGTTAGCAGAAATCCATCACTTCAATCTTTTAGCCACTGCTGCACACTTTGTCGATGTGATAACCTGCGGTTCAACTACTCTGGTACTGTTACGTCTGGAAGGGTCTCTTCCTAAAGAGAGTCGTTGACTAACTTCTATCACATCGGCCTTCTAGAAGCTCAAACTTCCAAGTAGGGCTACGTCATATGCCTTCAAACATAAAATATATTGTGGTCTCATCTCAATTCCTCAGGTCGGCATACCGAGACAGATGATGCTTGGTCAAACTTTCTCCCTCTTCCTCAACCAGATCAGGTCGGTATCATATACCACTTCGGGTCGGCTTCCACAAATATTCAAATGCTGCCAAATCTAACACTGCTTTTCTGGGTTGGGTCAGTATCCCAACTTCCTTCATCATCAACATGTTCTGTCATCGAGAGAACTCCTCTGTATAGTGGGGTCGGGCATCTCTGTCTGACTTCAGCCTCTCTAGGCCCTTAGATATTCATCATCCTCTTTTGTCCACGTACAAACCTCATTATACCCCTCCTTGATATTCGAACTTCCCCGGGGTGTAAAACCATCATCAACATTTGTCACATAGTTCTCGGTATCAACGAATTGGTAAGTTGATGCCTGGAACTTTTAAAAAAGATGGTGGTGCAGACCGAACCAATGTTATCGGATTGTGACTTCTTACAAATGCTCATACAACTATACTCATCGGGTCAGGTTGCTGCACATATTGCTAAAGATTCTCTTTTCATAATGATTGCCTTTCTTTTAGATCTCCTTTATTATATTTCTCTAGTATCTTCTCAACATAGTGAGTCTGAGATAATATATACCCTTCTGATATTCTGGAAATCTTAATTCCTAAGATTACATCAACTACTCCTAAATCTTTCATATTAAATTTTCTGGTCAACACTTTCTTAGTAGACTGAATCATCTCATTATTACTACCAATTATCAGCATATCGTCTACGTAGAGACACACAATGACATATCATTTTTGAGTTGATTTGGTGTATACACATTTATCACACTCATTGATTTTGAATTCACTTAACAACATCTCTTTGTCAAATTTTTCATCTCATTGTTTGGGTTCTTGTTTTAATCCGTATAAGGATTTTACAAGTTTGCACACCTTCTGTTCTTGTCCAGGAACATTGAAACCTTCTGGTTGTTCCATGTAAATCTCTTCATTTAGTTTACCATTTAAGAATTCCTTCTTTCCATCCATTTGATGTATTTCAATACCAAATATAGCTGCTATGGCTATGAATATTCTTATTGACGTGATATGAGTCACTGGTGAATAGGTATCAAAGTAATCAAGACCTTCTTTTTGTCAATAACCTTTTATGACAAGTCTTGCCTTGTACTTATCTATTGATCCATCCGGTTTCATCTTCCGTTTGAATATCACTTTGTAGCCCCGTGGCTTACAATCTGGAGGAAGATCAACCAACTCCCAAGTATGATTTTGTAGGATGAAATCAATCTCACTATTGATAATCTCTTTCTACAAAGGTGCCTCCGACGAAGACATTGCTTCTTTATAGCTTTGAGGCTCATTTTCTAACAAGTATGTCAGAAAATCGGGTCCAAGTGACTTAGATGTTCTAGCTCTTTTGCTACATCTAGGTTCAATCGCCTCAATATTTTCATGTTGATCTGACTCTTGGTCAGCCTGATCACTGTCTTTAACAGTATCAATAGTTCTTTTGAGAGACTTTGTTCTTTGTCTTTTCTTACAAGGAAATGTCTATTAAAAAAATATCGCATTCTTTGACACAATTATCATATTCGGATTGATGTGAGGAATTTCATACTTATGTACCAAGAATCGATACACACTACTGTTGCAACCATATCCAATGAATATACAATCAACAGTTTTGGGTCCTATTCTAACCTTCTTAGGTTTAGGAACTATTACTTTGGCAAGACACCCTCACACTTTCAGATATTTGTAGGAAAATACGTGACTTTTCCACAATTCATATGGTATCTTGTCCAATCTTATGTGAGATAGATTGTTCAGAACGTAGTTGGCGGAAAGTAAGGCTTCCCCCCACAAGTTTTGGGGTAAACCAGAGCTTTTAAACATGGCGTTCATCATTTCCTTCAACGTTCGCTTTTTGCGCTCAACAATCCCGTTTTGTTGAGGTGAATAAGGGGCAATAGTTTCGTGAATAATTCCATGATTGGAACAATATTCACTTTCTCTATCGCTCCTGATTCTTTTGATCTTCTTGCCAAGTTGATCTTCAACTTCGTTCTTATAGTGTATAAAGCTCTCAATAGCTTCATTTTTGCTCCTCAGCAAATACACATAACATAATCTTGTGTTATCATCGATAAAAGTGACAAAGTACTTTTTACCGCCTCTTGTTTGCACAATATTCATATCACACACATCATAGTGTACAAGTTCCAAGGGTTCAGAACTTCGTTCTATGGAATGAAATGATGCTCTATGCATTTTTGCTTCAACACATGCCTCACTTTTATGTTGGTTATCAATTGCAAATTTAGGTATAAGGTCCAAGTTAATTAATTTACGCATTGTATCATAATTAACATGTCATAACCTCCCATGCCATACATTTTGTGACTTAATAATATAAGCGGAAGTTGTAGCTTTATTATTAGCACTATGTCGATTGACAGTCATTATATTGAACTTGAAAAGGCCATCAGTGATGTATCATTTTCCTACATAAATATCATTTTTAGACAGTACAAACTTGTCAGAAATAAATACAAGCTTAAAGTCATTCTTGCTAAGGAGAGAGCCTGAGACCAAGTTCTTCCGAATATCAGGAACATGCAGAACATTCTTCAATGTAAGCTTATTTCCGAATGTCATCTTCAGAACCATTGTGCCTTGTCCAACCACTCTAGAGGTAGACGAGTTTCCCATTGTCAGATGATCGCCACCATCGACCTTCTGATACGATGAAAACATCTTGCTATCAGCACATATATGACGAGTAGCCCCAGTGTCTACCCACCATTCTCTCGGATTCCCAACCAAGTTGGCTTCTGTTAAAATTGTTGAGAGGTTCATCTCATCAGTTAGCTGCTCATCTTCAGTGACATGGGCCTCATTTTTCTTTTTCTTACCTTTATCCTGAGACTTTCTGTTTCTGCAGTCTTTTGCCATATGACCGCTTTTTCCACAGTTGTAGCACTTCCTCTTGAACTTCTTATTTACTTGGGAAGAATCAGTTCCACTGTTCTTTCTCTTTTTGCTACCCTTTCCACCATCGACGATGTTGGCCTTAGACTCTATAGTCTTGTAGCTGGCCTTCTTAGACTTCATGTTGTCCTCTTCGATCCTCAATCGAACTCCAAGGTCTTTAAGACTCATCTGTTTCTTTTTATGTTTCAGATAGCTCATGAAGTCATTCCATAATGGAGGTAACTTTTCAATGATTGTGGCAACTTGAAACGTCTCGCAGGGTTTCACTCCTTCATCCAATATTTCATGAATGATCAATTATAGTTCACCAAACTGAGACATTACTGTTCTTGAATCTACCATATTATAGTCCAAGAACCTACCCACGATAAATTTCTTTTGCCCAACATCATCGGTTTTGTATTTCTTCTCGAGAGATTCCCAGAGAATCTTCGCAGAAATCATGCCTTGGTACACATTGTACAGAGTATTGTCAAGTCCTCCCAATAGGTAATTCTTGCACAGAAGTCGCCCGACGACCATGTCTCTTCTCGCAGTTGCTTGATTGTTTCTGTTTCTCCCTCCACAGAACCCGGAGGATCTTTGAGGTACTTAGCCAACTGTAGTATTGTCAGGTAGAACAACATTTTGCTCTGCCATTGTTTAAAGTTTGCTCCACCAAACTTTTCCGGTTTTTCTCCATGAGCGACCGGTACTGTGATATTTCTGCTAGGCATGTGTAACTGGAAAAAATAACAGTAATCAATAAGTCTACGAAAGACAAATTGCACAACGATCAAATGAATGATATTGTTTAAGTGATATACTAAGAATTCACTCGTTGTTATATTGGACAGTAGTACCAAATAACACAAGTCCTTGAATTTACGACTAAGGTTTCTTATGATAAGTAAATAAATGAATATTCCCAGAGGACGAGGGGGTCCGGAGTAACCACTTAAATCTCTGTCCACTTAGG
>SKCR01006172.1:0-25239 GCA_019454045.1 Zanthoxylum bungeanum | reverse complement strand
GAGTCTTCGGTTCAAGTAAGTCTTTTTCTTTCTTTATTTTAATTAGAGTTCTTATGATAGTTAGCATGTTTAGGTTTATGTTCTTTGCATGTTTTATGAGTTTTTATGCTTAGAATATATAGTACCATGCCTAGGCTTGTAGAATAATCAAAACAAATGGGTCTTGGGCAAAGGGAAAGCGTCATAATAATTTTGATTTTCCGCTGCACACTCGCGGCCGCTTCCTTCCCAACATACTACGCTGACAAGATTATATATTCCTTTAAAGAATATTTCTGGAGAATTGGGTAGGCACGGTGCTTTGCTAGAAGCCAACCATGTCTAGTAAATCGGTAAGAACATGGTAACCGTAGGGGTACGTACTATTCGAATGTCCGATGACCGTATTACTGCCAACATATCCATGGATCTCTTGGGTCGCCTCCCAAAGATTCATCGATGATATTTGACTCGAACAATATTAATCTGGGATTAATTAATAGAGAAAAAATTAATCTAGGATTAATTACGGCAAGAATTAATTTGGGATTAATTCGACTAGAAGAGAGAGAACGTGATTAATTTGGAATTAATCGGCAAAGTAAATTTAATAGTTAAATTGGATTTTACTATTTAATTTATTTATTTGGGCTAAAATAATATATTGGATATATTAAATGAAATCAGATATCAAAGCAGAATTAAATTGGATTTTAATTCTAGCGAACGAATTAATTTAGAATTAATTCGTAAGCGACTTTCGTAATAATTAAGTCGCAACGGTAAATTAGTTAATACGGGATTAAATGAACCCGAGCACGAAGTGTGTTGAGCGACCCAACTTGAATTTTGAATTACAAGTGGTGGGACCCACTAACTCACATCACAGTCATTTGTTGATGTAAGTGGTTGAATGCATTTAATGCATTTTTTCCAACACACTTGACTTTTGTTTTTGGAAAATATAAAAGGGAGTATTTTTGAAAACATTATTTAGTTTTGTTAGACATTACTATTCACATCTCTCTCTCTCTTCTCGCTACCCTCCATTACCGATTCTTGTTCTTCTTGGAGAATAAATTTTGGGTTCAATTTTGGACAAAGCTAGCACTTTGGGAGTCATAGAAATGTGATAAGGAAACTCACCCGTGAGTTTTGATCTCAACAAACAAGCTTAGAGCTCCAACAAAGAAGGAATTTTTGAAATCCTAAATCCGATCAAGGTGAGTTTTTCCGCAACTTCCTTCGATTAATTCACACACGAATCACTCTTAGACGATCTTGGCATGTTCTACGAACACTTATATTGCCCTGCCTTAAATACTTCATTTATGCTTTTCCCTACAAAAATAACACACAAAAGTAAAAACTCTACAACATGTATACACAAAATAGAAAAATAAAAATTTAAATAAAATTAAAAATTTTCATGGGTTGCCTCCCTGCTAGTGCTAAAGTTTTTCGTCTTCAGCCAGACGTGACTGAAGTTCATCCGTCAGTGAGTCTTCAATGTGGTTTTTGGAGGTCCAATTAAAGAAAAAAATACATGTGCGTTGCTTTTGAAAGGTCTCTTCCAAAGATGAAATGGCAAAAAGACGAAAAACTCATTTAGTGCTTGTGCTACATTTTAAACTTTGTCGCTCCAGTGGTTCCTGAAAAAAAAGAAATAAAATGAGGTCTCGTATGGTGCTTGACTTTGAATGGGAGTTTCATCTATCAAGCATCTAGGTGGTGTCTTTGATTTGTACTCCCCAATATAGTGATGTTTCTCTTGAATACATAAGATCTTCAATATGGTCAGACATTTGCTCCATCATTTTTTTTACATCTTGCTCCACTTTTTCTTCACAGACATTTTATCTTCCATTTGTTTTATCCTCTGTGTTTGGTATAAACGGCTCAGGTATCTCTTCTTCAAACATCTGTACAATGCATGCTCCAAAATCTTCATTTTGAGGATGCAGAGTTTCATCCTCACTTGTTGGTGTAGTTGGTACATATAGCTCTGTTACTTGTTCCTCCTCAGAGATCGATGAATAATCAAATTGAAACTTGTTGGGTTTACTCTTAGGTCACAAGGAACATTTTCAAGCAAGAAACATGTATGAATACATCAAAGGAAAGTTTCAGAATAATCACAATGATCGGTTAAGCGATGTGACGAAGAACAAAACTTTTAGTTCTCCTCCAAGGTGCATTCGGCAGTGATAGTTTTTGAGCTCTCCAAAATTTGGCAATCTCCAAGCTCCAAGCTCCAAGCTTCATTTGGTGATTCCTTGCTCACAAGTGGGTTTCCCTATCACCTTATGATGTCTCCATTGTGTGCTAGCACTCTTGATTTTGCAACAAAATCACTAGGTTTGCTTCTTCTTGCTCTCGGCAGTGGCCAAAAACCTAAAGAGGAAAATAGCCCATTTGGGCGTGAGAGAGAGGAGAAGAAGAGAAAGATGTGTGTCGGTTGGTGGCAAAATGTGTATCTAACACACTAAATAAATTTCCAAATTCATTTACCAAATTTTTGGCTTTCCAAAAGTCAAAAGGCTTTAAGCCATAACCACTCCCATCAACTATTCACATCAATCAAGTGACAAGTTGTCACATCAATTGATTGACTAGCGATTTGACGCTTGATGTGACTTGCGGGCCGCACTTGAATTCGAAATGCGAGTGCGCTCGCAAACACTCTTGGGCTCGGGTTCGCTAATTTCAAATTAACGAAATTTTCGTTGCGACGAAATTAAATCTAATTTAATTAAATAACTTTGCCTAGCAAAATTGCTATTTACGTCGCTAACGAATTAATTCTAAATTAACTCGTTCGCCCGAATTAAAATCTAACTTTAATTCCACGTCGAAATCCAATTTCGTTTAATATATCGAATATATTATTTTATCGATTAATTCTAAATTAATCGTTATCTCTCTTTAATTAATATTTTATCCCAGATAAATAACTCCGTAATTAATCCAGATTATTTTCTCTCTCTACTAATTAATCCATATTAATAAAGTGCGAGTCATACATCATCGGCGAATCTTCAGGAAGCTACCCATGAGATCCCTGGATATGTTGGCAGTAATACGGTCGTCCGACTATCTGAATACGTAAGTACCTAGTACTACGTTTGTACCGATTTACAAGACAAGGTTGGCTTCTAGCAAAGCGCCATGCCTACCCATTCTCCTGAAATATCCTTACAGGAATATGTGATCTATATCAGGCGTAGTATACGTAATATTGCATATTTCGATCCAGTATCGGATGTCACGTGCAAGTCCTAGGGCTGGAAATATGTCTGCCCCGTACAAAGCATGTATTGGATCTCTGGTAACTAGTCTCTATATCGGATAATCATGACCTAGTCATATTATCCCGATGACTGCAGTACATAAGAGAACCAGTTTCGTATCCTACTTGACCATCATCTCCACTATGACTGGAGTGATACTTCCATCTTGACATCATACCCAACACACTACGATTCTCAATATACCCAGCAGAGGCGTACACAGAACCCTGTCAAAGCCTTGGACGACCAAAACCAAAGTACATTGATTGTCGCAAGTATTAGCGGTCCAAGTCTCGGGTTAAGACCAAATACACCTACCCTGATTCGGACTTCCATGGACACAGTCATACTACCAATAGAATTCTGAGGGGTCTATCCAGAGTGACGCTATTTTCCGTACCATCGGTAAAACACAACCTCCTATTACACTTGCATGAGTATCCTATACCCAAATATATGAGAACTATGTCGTTATGCCCTCACAACGCGCACAAGTGTAATACTAGTCTTTTACCCATTATCGATGTCCGATCTCGATAATACTCTGACTAGGGATATTTAATGATTAAACCATCGTGGATTGATACTGTCTCATATCATCTCAATCTGGTACTAATCATATGGACCTTTCATCATTTATACATCTTGGTGATCTAATCACAAATGATAAAAGAGCAATTTCCTCTGTCACATTGTTAATTTGTACAACAACACCATGATCTGTAGAAATAGTGACGCTATGGATCATAATTGTCCAACAAAACTTTGATGGTTCGGGCTCCTGAATTGATACCTCTGACTATTGATACTGCTCAGCCTCTTCCTCTATTAATGTGTCATCGTTAAATAATTGGTATTCGAATGCTTCGTCAGTGTCATCTAAAATTATCCCTAGAGACATGTAATTTAGGTTGTCAGTTAATTGTTTTATTTGATCTGTTATCCTCTGTATGGATTCCGCTTGATTTTGAAACATTGCATCCATTTTTTCGTCTTGTTTCTTGATCCAATTTTTGAGCATGTCAATAACCTGATCTTCCTATGATGGTTCTGGTTCTTGATGAAGATCGCAGGTTGATGGTGGATAA
The DNA here is from genome assembly GCA_019454045.1 of Zanthoxylum bungeanum. Classification (NCBI taxonomy): domain Eukaryota; kingdom Viridiplantae; phylum Streptophyta; class Magnoliopsida; order Sapindales; family Rutaceae; genus Zanthoxylum; species Zanthoxylum bungeanum. Next base: position 20,882 of record SKCR01006172.1, on the reverse strand, counting down.
GATGGAGAATATGGTTCAGTGACATATGCCGGTTTATCATACCGTGAAGGATTTTGATAGTTTCGCCACCCTGAATCGTAGTTGTACATGCAATGATCGCTAGGGTGGTTACCATCACATATCTCACATCTGATCATTGTGTTCTGAAACGGTTGAGCAAATGTTGTGCTGAATGGCTTTGACATCCATGGATAGTTGTTGGGCTGCACAACAGGCCTCCGGATATCGTACTACTGCTCCCTGATTTGGGGTGTAACTTCTCTTTGTAAAGCTCGTAATTATTCCATCGCCAAATAATGTTCCATTTTCAACCACCTAAAAATAAATGAAAGAAATAAAAATTACAAATAAATGTAAAAACAATTAGATACAAGTAAAATAGATGGCTTCAAAAATTAATAACGCAAGAAAAATAAGTCTCCGGCAACGGTGCCTAAACCTTGATCGGTGATAAACACACACGTAACGCAAGCGCACGTATTGTTCAAGTAGTATAAAAATATGGATCCCACGAAGACTTAATTTCTATTATTATTATTAATTATTGATGCTATTTATTGACAGGTATCTAATTAAGGTGAGAAGGGAATGATTGTTGATTGGTTGGTTGAATGTGAATTTGCTAAATAAGTAAGTAAATAAAAATATAAAATAAAATAAAGGAAATTAAAAATAAAGAAAACAAACATCTAGGGTTGTGATTCCACACAATATTATTCTAATGATGAATTGATTATCTTATATAAGTGTAATAAATCAGTTTGTTAACCTGGAACATGAAGATATGCATAAGCCTCTTCTGATGGTCAAATGCAAACACCCAAAGCAACCCAATTAACTATATTCCTATGTTATCCATGTTACCCGAATTTATTAAGTTCAAGTTCCAATTGTGGCTACCCACGCCCGACAGGTATTCCTATCATGGAAGGAAATCTCCCTGAGGGACATCTACCCTAAGGTGAGATCGTGAGCTATTGAATCTAAGGTTGAAACCTAAAATCCATTTTCCAAGTTCATTTTAAGTTTACCACATAAATCTTATTGGTGATCAGGCAACAATAAGCATTAAGCTTAAGATTTAATAAACAAACCAAACCAAAGCATTAAACATAATATAATTAAATCAAATATTAAACTCATAAATATTGTGCTCCATCACTTCCCTACATTAAAAATAAAATGCTTGGGTTAGGGGATCCACCTTTAATATTTCAAATGTAGAAATCTCACTTTATTATAATATAAAAAAAATTAGTGTTACCCAATTAAGTCAAATCAGCCACAAAGGCGGTGTTATTATTTGTTCATAAACCAACCATATATGCCGTAATCATCTGTCACCTAAAGACCGACCATATAGGCGGTGTCACATTATGTCAAATAAATAAAACTTTCCATTAAGGCGGTATCAACTTTAATCCATATTATTAAATTATAATTTCCATATTATAAATTAAGTAAGATTAATCAACCTTATCATATTAAAGGTTTCACCCTTTCCGTAGCAGAAATTAACTATAAACATAAAAGAAAGTAAAAACACACATACTATTATTACTAAAAATAAAAATACATAATTAAAATACAGAAAATAAACAAACAAGATACAATCCTCAAGTTCCTTAATAGAAACCCCAAGGAAAGTATGAAATTTTCAAATGAAATAGCTTGGTATTTACAGACAAAATTTTACCTCCACCAATTTCTCCACCAATTTTTCCACCAAACATGGCACCAAACGTGGCACCAAATCCTCAACAAAAGCATGTTTGGTGGAAGTTTGAAAATTTTCATTTTTTTATTTAATTTTTTTTTTGTTTTGAAAATGACTTTAATAATACTTTCAGATTTTTCATTAATTGCTGTCATGAAATCTTCAGAATTTGAAATTCCTATGAACCTCAAAGTTGTAGATCTTTGAGTCTTCTTTCATCTGGAACCTAAATCACCTCTATCTGATATCGGAATAAAAAGTTATGGCCAAAATATGAAAATTACGCAAAGTTGAAATTTCCGAAATTGTACTTCGTTAGAACGCCATTTCAAGTTTCCAACCTCTAAAATCCAAATGTCAACTCCAGTTTTTGCCCTTATTTGTTCCATCCTGATTGATTCCATTAAGTCCCTATTTTATTTTATCTGTAAAATAAACAAAAAACACATCAAAACGTTCATAAAACTCGAGAAACTATACAAAATATTTGGTCAAATGGGCGGTAAATATTGTTATATTTTCCGCTCATCATCACTAGTAACCCACTAGTATAAATAAAGTTATATTTTTAACCTAGCATAATCTTGGTACATTAGAAACTAGTGAGATAGAAATCTTACACTTCAAAATAGTGACTGGGAGAGGGGTATATATATAAAATATATCATGTGATCTCCATTGTTATCTAGAAACATGAGATTCAAAAGACGCCTCGAGACTGCTTTGCTTTCGTCCCATACGGATGGTGTCCATTTTAGGTTAATATCAGGTTTGGATTCCGAGAGGATAGGTACTCTAGATGTATCTAGTGATTTGACCTACCCTACGTCGACACTTCACTAGTTAAGTACAAGGGTTCTGAAACAATGGGTCACACTTATAAAAGAATGATTAAGTTGTTAATCAAATCTTCATTGATCAAAATAACGGTACTTGATTAATATATGAAATAAGAGTTATTTCGATATATTAATCAATTGAGAATGTCTCAATCTATCATGCGAATACTTGACCTACCCTACGGCATCACTTATTTGTGGGATGATAGATAAACATGGCATAATAATTCTTTTAGGTTTCTAATTTATTATACATTGATCATGCATCATGTTTAATTTTATGCCTTAATGTTTGATAATTTTAATTAGCGAGGAATGAATGTTGAATGGGCGTTTATTTTTTCAGGCATGGCATCTGCAAGACATGAATGCTATATTGATCTGTGAAGACCTTAAATTTGTCCTGATAGAGGAATGTCCTCCTAAGCCAGCCCCAAATGCTGGCAGAGCTGCATGTAATACCTATAATAACTGGATTAAGGCCGATGAGAAAGCCTACAGCTATTTGATAGCATCGATGTCTGAGGTTCTTGCTGTAACATCTTTGATTATGCAATCATTACAAGACATGTTTGGGTAGCCTTCGGAGCGGCCAAAATATGAGGTTATTATCTCTATATTGACCGCAAGGATGAGGGAAGGTACATCAGTTCGGGACCATGTCTTAAGGATGATGTCTCATCTTAATATGGATGAAACCCATGGTGTACGTATAAATGTGCAAAGCTAGGTGACAATGGTTATGGAAACACTTTCGAAGAGTTTCCTATAGTTTAAAAGAAACTGTTTTATGAATAGGTTTACTTTTACGTCGACTGAACTGCTTAATGAGCTCACCAATTATGAGTCTATGATGATGGATCCTTGTAGGTCCAATGCAGAGGGAAATGTTGCCGAATCTTCTAAATCTGCGAAGAAGAAGAAATGAAATTGGAAGGCTAAGGCCAAGCCAAGGAAGAAGAAAAATAACAAAGGTTCTAAAGGTGCCAATGCCAAAGGAAAATGTTTCCATTGTGACCAACAAGGGCATTGGAAAAAGGAATTGTCCAAAATATCTAGCTGAGCTTAAAGAGAAGAAAAATACAGGTAAATACGATTTACTTGTTATTGAATCTCTTTTAGTGGAGGATGATAAATCCGAATGGATTGCTGATTCTGGTGCCACTAACCATGTTTGTTGTTCTTTGCAGCTACGGGATTTATGAAAAATCTTGTTGAAGGTAGCTTTACAATGAGAGTTGGGACATGGGATTATGTTTCAGCTAGAGCAGTGGGAGTTTCCAAGTTGAATTTTAATAATAGTTATTTGTGTTTGAATGATGTGCTTTATATTTCTGGTTTTCACAGGAATTTGATTTCTGTAATAAAACTCATGGAAAGTGGTTTTTCTATTTCATTTAATAATAAATCAGTTATTATTAGTAGAAATGTATTAACAATATGCATAGAAAAATCTGAGAATAATTTATATGTGTTAAGGCCATTAACACATGGATCACTGTTTAATATTGAAATATTTAAGATTGAAAAATCTAAAACAAAACAGCAAAAGATTTCTTATGATGACACATATCGATGGCATCTCAGACTTGGTCATATTGACCTTGACCAGATAAATAGACTAATTAAGAAAGAAGTTTTAAACCAGTTAAAACTTGGTACTTTACCAGTCTGTGAATCGTGTCTAGAAGGCAAAATGACCAAAAGACCTTTTAGTGGAAAATGGATAAGAGCTAAAAAACCGCTTCAGCTAATATATTCAGATGTTTGCGAACTGATGAATGTAAAAAGCCCGAGGTGGTAATGAATATTTCATCATTTTTATTGATGATTATTCAAGATATGAGTATGTTTACCCAATGCAGCACAATTCAGATACATTTGAAAAGTTCAAAGAGTATCGTGCTGAGGTTGAGAACCAATTAGGTAAAAGCATCAAAATTCTACGATCAGATCGTGGAGGAGAATATTTTGATAGAGATTTCAAGGAATTCTTAGTTGAGTATGGATTTTTTTACAGCTCACAGCACCTGGAACACCACAAAAAAAATGTATTGCAGAATGGATAAATCAGACCCTACTAGACATTATGAGATCAATGTTTAGTTATAACACTCTACCTAGTTATTTCAGGGGGTATGCATTACAAACAGTAATAAATATCCTGAATGTAGTTCCTTTTAAGTCTGTTCCTAGGACTCCTTTAGAGTTGTGGAATGGTCGTAAAGCTAGTTTGTGAGATTTTTGCATATGAGGGTGTTCATCAAATGTACTGAAGAACAAGACTACTAAGTTGGAGCCACATTCACATGTGTGCCTATTTGTAGGCTATCTGAAGGAAAATAAGGGTGGATTCTTTTATAGTCCAGTGGATAATAAAGTATTTGTGTCGACAAATGCTACATTTCTTTAGGAGGATTATATGAAATAGGTCAAACCTCGAAGTAAAGTGTTACTTGAGGAGTTACTTACTGGTATGACCAATATACCATTGTCCACTATTGACAAAGACATACCACCTTCAACATCTGAAAGTTAGATGCAAGTTTATCAGAATACTATACCGTCTAGACGTAGTGGAAGGGTTATGAGACAACCTAAAAGCTATATAGGAAATGGAGAGGTACAAGTTGTTGCATCTTGTGATGGTATAGATGATCTATTGACCTATCGTAGTGCAATGGAAGATACTAAAAAATATGAATGACTCAAAGCCATGAACCTTGAGATGGAGTCTATGTACTCTAATTATGTCTGGGAACTTGTAGACCAACCTAATAGAGTAAAACCAATAGGTTTCAATTGGATCTACAAGAGAAAAAGAGGAATGTATGGGAAAGTAAAGACTTTCAAGGCTAGGCTAGTGGCAAAGGGTTATACCAAGAAAAAGTGAGTTGACTATGAAGAGACTTTCTCGCCAGTAGCCATTCTTCTTTCTATTACTGCATATTATGACTATGAGATTTGACAAATGAACGTCAAGGCTGCATTCTTGAATGGCAATCTTGATGAGAGTATCTATATAGTACAACCTGAGGGGTTCATAACCCAAGGTCAAGAGCAAAAAGTTTGTAAGTTGCAAAGATCCATTTATGGGCTTAAGCAAACATCTAGATATTGGAACATATGGTTTGATACTACGATCAAGTCTCATAACTTTGAGCAGAACATCGATGAGCCTTGGGTCTACAAGCGCATCATTAATGGTAAGGTGGTTTTCCTTGTATTATATGTTGATGATATTTTACTAATTGGAAATGATGTAAATATATTATCAGACGTAAAAATCTGGCTAGCTAACCAATTCCAAATGAAAGATTTGTGAGAGGCAAGTTATGTACTTGGGATCCAGATCATTTGGGATCACACTGTTTTACAGTGGGAGTAATCAATAGTTTTCAATCCAACCCAGGATTAGATCATTGGGTGGCGGTTAAACAGATTCTCAAGTATCTTAGAAGAATGAGCAATTATATGCTTATATATTCTAGTAAGGATATGATCTTGAGAGTATATACTGACTCTGATTTTCAAACGGATGTCGATTATATGAAATCAACATATGGATCAGTGTTCCCCCTAGGTGGTGGGGCTATAGTATGGAGGACCATAAAGCAATCTTATATTGCTGACTCCACCACGGAGGCTGAATATGTAGCAACTTGTGATGCAGCTAAGGAAGCAGTCTGGCTCCGTAAGTTCTTGGAAAATCTTGAAGTTAATCCAAATATGGATAAACCACTCACATTTTATTGTGATAATAGTGGTGCAGTGGCGAATTTCAAAGAACCAATAAGCCCAAAAGAGGTAAGCATATTGAGAGAAAATATCACCTCACCAGGGAGATAGTGCATAGAAGAGATGTCACTGTCACGTACATTCCATCCGCAGACAACCTGGCTGATCCGTTTACAAAGACCTTATCGGTTAAAGTTTTTGAAGGTCACATAAAGGGTTTATGATTACATGACATGTCTCATTTCCTCTAGTTCAAGTGGGAGATTGTTGGGATATATGTCGTAAAGCTTCATGTATTGTAAACATAATTGATTATTGTAATAATAAATACATTATTTATTTATCAAAGTTGTTTGATTCAAATCGCATATTTTCTAATTTTCTTGTTTACCTTGATTACTCTTGTACTTTCAGACTTAGTGTATGTTTGATGATTAAGAGGATTTAAGATTGAAGTTAGTAATCTAAATAGTCCATATAGAGCAAACAAAGAAGGTATTTTGTTTGTGGTCTATCTATAGCTGCGGTCCATTCTATACTTATATGACGACCTTGATCCGGGATCTTTCAGGTGGTGACATGGGAATAGAGGCACCTTGTATGATGTGATCATATAGGATTGGACTCAGATAAAAATGAATATCTTTTAATATTCGTTAACCGAATAAATTCTTTTTATCTACTAGATGGTCATATATGGATTTGATCTAATCCCGAGTGTACTACGAACTCCTACATGGTAGACTTTGTCCTTCGATTTACTAAGGTGAGGTTGGTGTAGCATTCCCGACCAATAACTACGTAATTTGGAGATATGGTTTTGTGTGTAGCTGGGAACATTTTACATAAATATGGAATTCACTCATTCTTACAAGAAGTAGAAGAATATCTCTTTTAAGAGTTGATTCAAAACTTGAATAGTAGGAGCGCTCAACTCTTCTATTATGAATAGAAAGTTTTATATTCATAATTGTTATGAATTAATTGTTCATTATAGAATCAATGGTGCTTAAGAGATAAAATATTTAGAGAGGTATAACGGACTTATGACCCAGCTCTATTTGTTGGACAAAATGACCCATAGCGTCACTATTTGCACAGATCATTGGTGTTGTTGTAGCAAATTAACTATGTGACAAGGAAATTGCACTCTCATCATTTGTGATTAAATCACCATAGATATATAAATGAAGAGAGGTCCTATGATTAGTTCCTGGATTGAGAATGATATGAGACAGTATCAGTCCACGAAGGATTAATCATTAAATATCCCTAGCCGGAGTATTATCGAGACAGGACATCGATAATGCGGAATAGGCTAGTATTGCACTTGTGCGCGTTGTGAGGGCAGGACGGCATAATTCTCATATATTTAAGTATTGGATACTATGCAATTGCGATAGGAGGTTGTGTTTCACCGATGGTACGGGAAACAGCTTCGTTCTGGATAGACCCCTCGGAATCCCATTGGTATTATGACTATGTGTCTATGGGAGTCCGACATCAGGGTAGGTGTATTTGGTCTTAACCTGAGACTTGCACCGCTAATACTTACGATAATCGGTAGACTTTGGTCTTGGTGGTACAGGGCTTTAACTGGTTCTGCGTACACCACTTCTGGGTTTATCAGAGAGTCGTAGTATATTGGGTGTGATGTCAAGACGGAAGTATCACTTCAGTCATAGTGGAGATGATGTCACGCAGGATACGGTACTAGTGCTATTGAGTGATGCGCATCCAATCATGATATTATGACCAGGTCATGAATATCTGATTATAGAGACTAGTTACCAGACATCCGACATGTACTTCGGACGGGGCAAACACTTATCCAGCCCCAGCCCTAGCACGTGACTATCCGATACTGGGCCGATATACACAATACTACGGTATACTACTACGCTTGATTCAGATCTATATATTCCTGTAAGAATATTTCTGGAGAATTGGGTAGGCATGGCGCTTTGCTAGAAGCCAACCTTGTCTTGTAAATCGGTATAAACGTAGTTCGAGGTACTTACGTGTTCGGATTCCGACGACCGTATTTACTGCCAACATATCCGGAGATCTCATGGGTCGCTTCCTGAAGATTCACCGATGACGTATGACTCGCACTTTATTAATCTGGGATTAATTAGAAGAGAGAGAAAATTAATTTGGGATTAATTATGGAGATATTTTATCTCGGATAAAATATCGTTAAAGAGAGAGAACGATTAATTTGGAATTAATCGATAATTAATATATTTGATATATTAAACGAAATTGGATTTCGACGCGGAATTAAAATTAGATTTTAATTCGGGCGAACAAATTAATTTAGAATTAATTCGTTAGCGACGTGAATAGTGATTTCGCTAGGCGTAATCATTTAATTACGACGCAACGAAAATTCGTTAATTTGGAATTAACGAACCCGAGCCCGGGATTATTTGCGAGCGCATTCGCATTTCGAATTCGAGTGCGGCACGCAAGTCAAATCGAGCGTCAAATCGCTAGTCAAATCAAGCGTCAAATCAAATGTCACTTTGAGTGATGTGACAAGTTGTCATTTGATTGAGTGATTGATGTGGTAGTTGAAAAGCTTTAAATGCTTTTGACTTTTGCTTTTGACTTTTGGTATTTTGGAAAATTGAAAAGTTGTATATGGTTTATTTTATTTTTGGAAAATTAATAAACCAAAATTACATTTTTCTTTTCATATAATTCTCTCTCTCATTACGGTTTCTTGTAGAAACCATTTTCCCTCTCTTTCTCTCTCTCTCTCCCTCTCACGGCTCACTACCGATTTCTTCTCTAATTTTTGGTTAGACCGAATTTGTGAGAAGCAAAGAAGATGAACAAGTGCTAGCACACACCTTGGTTACACATAGGTGATAGGGAAACGAATTTATGAGCTTGGAATCCATTTTTGGAGCTTGAAGCTTGGAGCTTCCATGGAGTCTCCATGGCCGAATCTTGGAGGAATTTCACAGCCCAAACCGAGCAGTCCAGCAGTTCACAGGAGTCAAAAACCGAGATTCATGGAGGAGGAAAATGGGTCTTGTTCTTCCTAGCATCAAACCCATCAATGTGAGTATGTATTCCGCCTTACTCCTTGGTTGTATTCAACTCGTTTTTATGCATGATTGATGATTCTTGGGACTTGATTGAAACTCAACAATGGTATCAGAGCTATTGGTTGCATAAAACGAATTAGGGTTCTTGAGCAAAATTTGGGGCTTTTTGATTTAAGCATGATTTTAACAAATTGTTTGTTTAAGAATGCTTGTATATGAATAAATTAGAGTTATATGTAATCAATTTGATGAAAAATTAATTGGATTGATTTTCCCCAATTTGCTTAATGTTGGCCAAAACTTTAATTTGGGTAAACTCAATTTGAGCATCAAATGATTAAATTGTTTAGTATAGTATGCTTGAATGAGGTTGAATTGATGTTGTGCATAATCAATTTCATGAAATTTGGTTGGATCCATTTTTCCCTAAATTTTGGGCATGACAAATTTGGGTAAACTTGATTTTGAGCATGTTTAATGAAATTGGATGATTTAGAATGCTTAAATGTTGTTTAATTGATGATTGATTAGATCAATTTGATGAAAAACTGTTTGGAACATTTTCCCCAATTTGCTTGTGATGGCCGAATTTGGCAAGTGCCTATTGTCTTGGATTTTGATTTTTTGTTCATTGGATGACTTGGAAATCATTTGGGATGTTGAATTATGTTTAATTTGGTTCAATTGGATTGAATTTGATTTGGGCATAATTTCCCTCTTTGGCCGAGACACTTGAAGCATGAAATTGGGTTTGATTTTGATTTAATTATGTTGGACATGATTAATTGATGATAAGCATGATTAATTGGACAAATTTAGTGTTTTGGAAACTTTGATTTGGGCTTTTTAAAGTTGTTATTGGGTTTTATTGGACTTTGTTGTACAAAGTTGGTTTAGGCCAAAATTGGTTGGATCCAATTAGGCCCAAAACCGCTTCCAAAAGGCCCAAATGCGACTAATGAACCTTTAACGTTTAATTGGGCCTAATGGGCCTAAATTAATTTATGGGCTTATGGGGTAACTCCCGGATTGGACTTTGTTTGCGGGTTTGACCCGAGTTGACCAAAAGTCCACGCCTCAAGAAATTAATTAAAAGCCCATTGGACTTTAATTAAATTAATATTGGATATTAATCGGGCTTTGAGACCCGTAACGATTAAATTTGGAATTTAAGTCGTAAAGGTTTATTTTATAAAGTGTAATATTTAATTTGGAATTAAATAATGAATTAGAATTAAATACGTATTAAAATTGGATTTAATCATGTAATTTAATTTTATTTGAGAAATCGTACTTTGAGTACGTGTTCGCAATACGAGTTTGACTCGAACAAAATCAAATCTTTGTTTGAACATTGGATGATCACTAATTATCAAGATTAATTAATTGGATTAGATTGATTGATAACATGCTTGTATGAATACATGGTTGTGATGTTTGAATAATGTATATCGGATGGATATTAGCCGGGTGGGGCGATTTTGGAAATTGTAATAAATTTGATTTATTAATTGGACCTGCGTGTCCAGCCTTATCTCCTATTTCTTTAGAAGTGTAGTGTAACGGGTAGAAGTAATGCAAGTGCTAGCTTGGAGAGAGAAAGTGAGAGATTTGATCTAGGATCAATGTGTAAAATATCCATCCGCATATCATTATTATTTTATCATATGCGCTTTATTATGTGTTTAGAATGCATGTTTAAGGGTGTATGATGATGAGACCTTAACAAAGATAATAAATTGGTTGCCAATTTGCACGCAAAAACCCTCGTTAAATATCAAGCGTTTATTTTCCTTCCATTGAGTGATTCTTACTCAAGATCCGAGATTGGCAGGGGTTGTTGGCCAAAGTCAAGCCCTTGTCCGTCGAAGATGTGTTTTAATCACGAGGCTTTGTTCCATATCGGTGTCGTGTCCAAGTTGTGGTTTGTTGGCCAAAGTCAAGACCACTTCTTGTCCATTGACATTGATTACGAAGCTTCCATGTCAATGGGTCCGCGCTTGACTGGATCACTAGGTTTGTTGTGCCAAAGCCAAGGCCTAGTTGATTCAGAGGAAAAAGGTTAGGGTATACATTCGATGTATAGGCATATATAAGATATATGTTTGGGACTTGGATGTCCACCTACTGGATCTAGGAGTTGGATGAGATCCAATTGATCTTCGAGATCTACCTAGTTAATTATCATACAATTTGTTGGCCAAAGTCAAGATTGTGTGATATTTAACGGGATCCTAGCCCACTAGGAAACACGGTTTCCCGAGTACTCGACAGAGGGTTAGAGGCTCGACGAAAATTAGTGGGAGGCAAGAATTGAATTTGCAATACTCGTTCAATTACTCGCCATACGCGCTCATTTAAATTATTTCGTCGTTAGATTAAATGTTAGTTGGACTAATATTTAAATTGTTGTTTTAATAAACAGTTGGACTGTATTATACTTGATTATATATAATTGGATTATATTAATCAATATATTTGAATTAATTAATTTCAGTTTACAGTTGATTTTATAATTGGATTATAGTAATCAATGTAATTGAGGTTAATTAATTTGGATTATATTTGATTATATAGTTGGACTATTATAATCATTATAATATATATAGTACCACTAATCGTTGATTAAATAGTTGGACTATTGTAATCAAGATAAAATTGAAAAGTTGGATATTTAAAATATAATCTGGGATTAAAATATTTTAAATGATTTAATTTTCAAATTGGGAATAAATAATAGGTTACTTTATTTGATAAAATAACTTATTATACCTTAAGCCCAAAATTAAGCAAAATAAGTAGAGCATAAAATCTTTGGAAGATTTATGTGATGATGACTTTAATGCTTAATTTAATATACTTGTCATAAATCTAATTTAGATTTAAGAAGTATTAAAATTGCAATTTATAATTCTTGGAGAATTAATTGACTATTCTAGAGGAGATAAAGTCAAAGTTTGCAATTGGGCATGTAGCACGAGGTGCACATCGTTTCGATATTCTAAGAACCCAAGGCTTGGCCTAAGGTTTCTGAAATATTGAAAGGATAATTGACATATCCCAAAGTGACTACCATTTGGATATGGCAGACACGAAGGAATTAAAGAAAGGGCGAGGCTCTAACTTTAAAAATATTTGTCTTAGTTATGTTCACAGCTAGTATTGAAATTAGATTTTAAATACTTAGTGTGGTACATAAAATATATGTATTGATGTTCAGAATCTGCTTTGAGCAGGATACTGACTTCAAGCTGAGATTGCTCTGCGAATCGGAAACGGGACGAAAGTCGCTGTTTCGACCGTAGATACCTAAGTTTAGGAACTACCCTTTGGGTATATACTTAAATTAGGAACTGTTATAATGTAACTAGTTTGACTAGAGACATTATCTCTATATCAGTGTTTAATCCGTTGCGGATAAAACCTTTATATATAGAACACTAAGTGTTTTATTATATAAAGATGATACTGAGATAAATACATTAGATGTAAATAACAGAATTTATATTTTGAATATAAATAAAATCTCAAACATATAAAATGACAAATAAATAGCTCAAATTGATTTGATCAATAGAGACTTATTTGTGGCATTGTTGTCTAGGACACAATTTAACGAGACTCGTATATCCACACTTTTGAAGAGTGGGTACTAGGACTGATTTGACTATTCAAATAAGGTCTGCGAATCTAGTTTATTAGGTAAAGTACCTAAAATACTATTTACTTGGTAATAGTAAAAGGGCCACCGATCTGTTAGCCCTATTCATGGTGAAGTAAGTGGGCCCATATCTAGCTAGGCTAGATGTGAACATGAATATTTCGTGACCCTAAACGGATGTGGCATCACGTTATGGTTATGTGTTTCTTTTGAAGACACAAATCGGAAACTTTTAGAGTTTCGACACGAAATAGACAAACAGATCGGCTATAGTATTATGCCGCCACGGTAAGACCGTATTGGAAAATACTTAAGCAGTAAGTTTCATATGTACTTGAAAGAGTATAGTATTCTTTCAAATGAGGACTCCTCCCGGAACACGTCAAAGTGACGGTGTGTCCGAACGGATTAACCGAATCATGTTAGACATGATAAGATTAATCAAGAGTCGCTCTGAGCTACCATTTCCTTCAACGGATAAGTTTTAACAGTGCAATAACTTATTTAGAATAAGGTTCCATATAAATCTGTTTGACAGATGTCATATAGGATATGAACAGGGAAGAAACAAGGTTTCTCATTCCTGATAATTTGGGTATGCCAGGCATAACGTTTGGATGATACCAAACTAAGGACCCAAATTGGATAAGTGCCAATATAGGTTATCCTAAGGGAAACCATAAGTATAGTACTTATAAATCTCACATGAGAACAATGTGATTGTTGCTCACCATGCGGTTTTTCCTGAGAGGAATACCGATATGCAGTGGTCAGTGGGAGGATAGTGATACTCGATGAAAATCGGAGTAATACTGTTCAAGGCACAAGGTCCGTAATGGAACACAAATAGTTCATCAATGATGAATCTGTACCATTAATCTTCGAATACACAAGAACTGAGTAGATCGGATAGAGTCAGAAAACAACCTAGGTTATGGGTTTCTGATCTAACCTCATAAAGATGTCAATCTTATGAAGGTATATCCAACCACTACGTTTTGAGGAAGTGATACGAGGTATCGACTCCCTATTATGGCAAAGTGCCATGAGTCCGAAATGGATTCCATGTATAACAACTATTTTGGATACTAGTTGTTGTACCACAAGGCATTGTGCCTATTGGTACATTAAACGTCTTCAAGGAAGAATACATGGAAGGCAACATACCAACGTACAAAGCTGGGCTTTTGACGGAAAGGTATCGTTATCAACATTGTGTTAATAACGATTCAACCTTTTACCTGTTGCCATGGTAAATCCATTTTGAAGATGCTTGTTGATAACTGCATATTTCATTTATGAAATGTGTCAGTTGCAGATCAAAATCGCTTTCCTGAAAAGGAAACCTTTTGGAGGATGCTTACAACATCCTGACGATTTTGTATAACCGACAAACAAGGTTTGCGGGTTATTCGATCCATGTTTGGATTGAATGCAAGCATAAGGTTCTTGGAACTGTCGTTTTGAAATAATCATAATGGTTTATGATTTGACTCAAAACGAAATAATTCTTGTGTATATAAGGAGGTTAGTGGGAGAGGGCACTGACAATGAAATTCCCATAAAACAATCGGTGAAAGCTTGGCTTTCATAAGAAATTCTCCGTAGAATTCTGGGGAGTAACAACCTTTATTCAAGGAATAAAGATCTACTGGGATAGATTTGGAGTTGTTAACACTCTCTGGGAAATTGTACATTTAAAATGTACTTGTATTGGTGTCTCATACGCTTCGAGCATATGGAGTCACAATCGGGTCAATCCAAGTGATAGTCACTGGATTGAAGATTAAGAACATCTGTTAGTATCTGAGAGAACTAAAGATGCTGTCTTAAATTATGGAGTAGGAGAACTTGAAGTGACTAGGATCACTGCTGCAAGTTTCCAAACCGGTAAATACTGCGGTACTATAAAATTTGAATACTGGGACAGTGAGCTGGAAATCTTCCGAGCAAGATAACTGTTGCCGAATAAACAACAAATGCGGATTATTGCTGCAGCTGAGGCAGCAATAGAAGCCATTTGGATCGAAAATAAATCTAATTAGATTAGATATAGTTCTTTAGCAGCTGAGCTAGGCGTCAGCACAGGCTAAAGAATTAATGGTCTCATCGACGATCCAGATATATACTTCTATATTCATCTGATTCGTTCGGATCATACATCGTGGCGATGTGATGATCGTATAAATCGCGTCAGAAGATAATTACGCAAATCCGCTGACGAAAACCTTTCCTCAGCAATTTGAGCGAACCGTACATAGTTCGGGTGTGGGACACTCGAGTGACTGGCTATGTGCCAAGTGGGAGATTGTTGGACAAAATGACCCATAGCGTCACTATTTGTACAGATCATTGTGTTGTTGTAGCAATTAACTATGTGACAAGGAAATTGCACTCTCATCATTTGTGATTAAATCACCATAGATATATAAATGAAGAGAGGTCCCTATGATTAGTTCCTGGATTGAGATGATATGAGACAGTATCAGTCCACGAAGGATTAATCATTAAATATCCCTAGCCGGAGTATTATCGAGACATGACATCGATAATGCGGAATAGGCTAGTATTGCACTTGTGCGCGTTGTGAGGGCACGACGGCATAGTTCTCATATATTTAAGTATTGGATACTTATGCAAGTGCGATAGGAGGTTGTGTTTCACCGATGGTACGGGAAACAGCTTCGCTCTGGATAGACCCCTCGGAATCCCATTGGTATTATGAC
Source organism: Zanthoxylum bungeanum (assembly GCA_019454045.1). Classification (NCBI taxonomy): domain Eukaryota; kingdom Viridiplantae; phylum Streptophyta; class Magnoliopsida; order Sapindales; family Rutaceae; genus Zanthoxylum; species Zanthoxylum bungeanum. The sequence goes on along the minus strand of SKCR01006172.1, from coordinate 5,142 downwards.
TATGTGTCTATGGGAGTCCGACATCAGGGTAGGTGTATTTGGTCTTAACCTGAGACTTGCACCGCTAATACTTACGATAATCGGTAGACTTTGGTCTTGGTGGTACAGGGCTTTAACCGGTTCTGCGTACACCACTTCTGGGTTTATCAGAGAGTCGTAGTGTATTGGGTGTGATGTCAAGACGGAAGTATCACTCCAGTCATAGTGGAGATGATGTCACGCAGGATACGGTACTAGTGCTCTTGAGTGATGCGCATCCAATCATGATATTATGACCATGTCATGAATATCTGATTATAGAGACTAGTTACCAGACATCCGACATGTGCTTCGGACGGGGCAGACACTTATCCAGCCCCAGCCCTAGCACGTGACTATCCGATACTGGGCCGATATACACAATACTACGGTATACTACGCTTGATACAGATCTATATATTCCTGTAAGAATATTTCTGGAGAATTGGGTAGGCATGGCGCTTTGCTAGAAGCCAACCTTGTCTTGTAAATCGGTATAAACGTAGTACGAGGTACTTACGTGTTCGGATAGTCCGACGACCGTATTTACTGCCAACATATCCGGAGATCTCATGGGTCGCTTCCTGAAGATTCACCGATGACGTATGACTCGCACTTTAATTAATCTGGGATTAATTAAAAGAGAGAGAATTAATCTGGGATTAATTATGGAGATATTTTATCTCGGATAAAATATCGTTAAAGAGAGAGAACGATTAATTTGGAATTAATCGATAAATTAATATATTTGATATATTATAGAAATTGGATTTCGACGCGGAATTAAAATTAGATTTTAATTCGGGCGAACGAATTAATTTAGAATTAATTCGTTAGCGACGTGAATAGTGATTTCGCTAGGCGTAATCATTTAATTACGACGCAACGGAAAATTCGTTAATTTGGAATTAACGAACCCGAGCCCGGGATTATTTTCGAGCGCATTCGCATTTCGAATTCGAGTGCGGCACGCAAGTCAAATCGAGCGTCAAATCGCTAGTCACATCAAGCGTCAAATCAAATGTCACTTTGAGTGATGTGACAAGTTGTCATTTGATTGAGTGATTGATGTGGTAGTTGAAAAGCTTTAAATGCTTTTTGCTTTTGGCTTTTGACTTTTGGTATTTTGGAAAATTGAAAAGTTGTATATGGTTTATTTTATTTTTGGAATATATAAACCAAAATTACATTTTCTTTTCATATAATTCTCTCTCTCATTTACGGTTTCTTGTAGAAACCATTTTCCCTCTCTTTCTCTCTTCTCCTCCTCTCACGGCTCACTGCCGATTTCTTCTCTAATTTTTTGGTTAGACCGAATTTGTGAGAAGCAAAGAAGATGAACAAGTGCTAGCACACACCTTGGGTTACACATAGGTGATAGGGAAACGAATTTATGAGCTTGGAATCCATTTTTGGAGCTTGAAGCTTGGAGCTTCCATGGAGTCTCCCATGGCCGAATCTTGGAGGAATTTCACAGCCCAAACCGAGCAGTCCAGCAGTTCACATGAGTCAAAAACCGAGCTTCATGGAGGAGGAAAATGGGTCTTGTTCTTCCTAGCATCAAACCCGTCAATGTGAGTATGTATTCCGCCTTACTCCTTGGTTGTATTCAACTCGTTTTTATGCATGATTGATGATTCTTGGGACTTGATTGAAACCCAACACTATTTATGAGATATTCGTGAAGGGCTATATCCATATGTAGTGACTATATCGATGGACACCAGAGTTTTTCGGCTTATATTTTCCATCTATGGTAATGAGAGTTAAACTTCGAGTTTTTAGTGAAATAACGCGGAGTTAATAATTCATAATATTTGATTAAATGGTCTAATTAATATTTCGAGATTATTGGAGCTCGGAATCGTAGGTCCATATGGTCCATGTGCTAGCTCGATTAACTCTAGCAAACTAAAATATAATTAGATTGTCTAATAATATGCTCACATAATATTTATATTATTAATAAGATTAATAATATATTTTGTCACTAATGAAAATACTTAAATTTGTTTAATATAATGTTTTCTAGAATTATTTGATTATGAGATAATCAAATTGTGATTATAAGTTAATAATGTTTGTAATAATTATGAGATAATTATTACATCATAATTTAGGTAATTAAATCATTTTTAAGATAATATTTTTTATTACCTTGGAGACAAAACCATATAGCTTGCCATGCTCTCCAACTTATTATGTCTATTAGGTGTGATGTACACACCTAATGGCTTTGTCATTAGCTAAAAACATCTTATGTTTTGGTATGGCCTCATATTAATGTGTTTGCCATTGCAAGAAAGTATTAGATGCTTAATGACAAAGGTGGTTGACTTTTGGAAGGATTATTATCTCTACCATCTCACTCATTCAAACAAGGTTTTCCATTCACACAAGTGAGATTGAGAGAGATATAGAATTCATTCATTCACAATTGTTGAGGTGTTGAGAGAAAAGGAAAATCCAATTTTTTTTTCTTAAGTGTTGAGAGAAAATTTTATTTTCTCAATTGTTGAGAATAGAAAGAAACACAAGAGTGAATTAGATATTTGATCTTCTTCTTCATATATTTCTTAAAGCCAAAAACATTTTGTGACAACATGATTTCTCTAAATAGTTTAGAGTTTGATTTTATACTTCTCTAAAAAGTTTAGAGATTGATTTTTGTGAGTGAAGCTCACACTTCGGTTTGTTGGTTTCGAGTCATAGTTCGAAAGATCGTGTGGTTGATCTAAGCGTGGATTTCAAAGGAAACACATATACATAAAATGAGCAAAATCCATTCTCCAAGAGTTGGAGGAATTCGGCTACAACGAAAGGAGAAGGTAAAGAAAATTTTAAAGGTCCATACTAGAGCCGGTGCCCAAATAGTAACTTCCGCTGCGCTAAGGAAAGTTATTTCCTACATTAATATCATCAAATCACAAACTCTAATACCCATCACATTCATAGACAGAAAAGCCTCATTTCATGTTAATACCATCATAATACCTTTCAAAATACATGCTAACAATGTTCTTAATGCTAATTAAGCAAAACCAAACCCTAAGGTTTACAAGGTGCGAATTGGAGATTTTAATTCCTTTGCTCACAACTGAAAATTTATAAGATAGAAAAGAGAAAGAAATTTACCAAGCTTGGAATAAAGTTTGAATGGATCAAAATGACTTGAAGAAGTGAAGATAAGAGAAAAATTGTGAACATTTTTGGCTTGTGAAGATGAGGGAATAATGCCATTTATATAGGCAAATGGGCTGATTTTTATTATGAAATGGGTGCCTATGATTGAGCCACATCACCCAAAATCTTGGTCATTCCCGAATTTTACTGTAGCAGTCACAAAAATCTCGATTTTTGACCTGATTCGAATTTGGAAAAGTGTCCAACATGGAAGTTGTACGTCTCGGCCTTAGCTTTCCAATGATATAATTTTCATAAAAATTGGAGATCGTAGGAAAATTTACGGTTACCACGGCCTGTCGGATGTAATCTTGGGATGAATTCCGTATCGGAACTGCGATGAATTTACCGAATGTCCCAAAAATCATTTCATTAGTGTATACATGTTCAAACATGATTTATATCATGTATCATATGTCCCATAACATAATATTCATTAGGATTACCAGAATGTTACAAATTCTCCCCCCCTTAAATAGGATTCGTCCTCGAATCTCTTCTCATGTTGAACTACTTAGGTCCATCTTGGTTTGAAGATATATGGTCTCTACTACTCTTATCTTCCTTTACTTGCTTTCTACAATTCTGCTCAAGAATTCAATACTATGACTTCTAGGAATCTCTTATCCCGGTATATTCTATTCAATTCTTATAGCTAAAAGCTTAACCTTTGAAAGTCTTTTTGGAACCTTTCTTTCTCGTGTGAAAACAAGGGCCGTATTCCCTTTTTTTGTCTACCAAAAGGTGTAAATTCTTCATGAAACATATTATTCATGAGTTCATCTATCTCTCATTCTACACTTACGACTCCCAAGAGATGTGCTAGAAGTCCCCAATTTCTTATAGTCTGAATTTAGGTTCCCTTCAAACCTGCATGAATTACTTTTTCTATCAGTAACATTATGATTGTATTTCACCTCTTTTCAATCTTTTTCTTTACTAAGTTAATACTTTTAGGACTTCCCAGACATTCACTCATCTTGTTATTATTTCTTCTACCCTAGCACACTTAACGTGAAAGGTCTTGATCGAATTTGATGCACGAGTGCTAATACGGTTGAACCCATAATTACTCCAATTGAATCATTAATCCTCTATAACCACACTTGATTTATATGAGGACTTATCATTTGTGCCTAAGTCATACTTGTTAGACAGTTATGACCCATAGCGTCACTATTTTGTAAATGATATTGTATTATTGTACAAAATTAACTATGTAGTAATGAAATTGCCTTTTACCGTTTTGTAATTTATTTACTTTGATATAAATGGTAAGAGTCCCTATGAAGTTTCGGATTGTGATGATATGAGACGGTATCAATCCATAAAGGTTTAATCATTAAATATCCCTAGTCGTAGTATTATCGAGATTGGACATCGATAATGCGGAATAGACTAGTACTGCACTTGTGCATGTTGTGAGGGCACAACGGCATAGTTCTCATATATTTAAGTATAGGATACTTATGCAAGTGCGGTAGGAGGTTGTGTTTTACCGATGGTACGGAAAACAGCTTCGCTCTGGATAGACCCCGCGGAATCCCATGGTAGTATGTCTGCGTGTCTATGGGAGTCCGCTTCAGGGTAGGTGCATATGATCTTAACCTGAGACTTGCATCGCTAGTACTTACGACAATCGGTAAACTTTAGTTTTGGTGGTCCAGGGCTTTAACGGGTTCTGTGTACACCTCTTCTGGATTTATCGAGAATCGTAGTGTATTGGGTGTGATGTCAAGATGGAAGTATCACTTCAGACATATGGAGATGATGATCGCGAGGGATACATAACTAGTACTCTATAATGGTTGCAACCATCGGGATAATATGACTAGGTCAGGATTATCCAATTCAAAGAGACTGGTTGCTTGATGTCCGATATGTGTATCGTACGGGGCAGACACATCTTCAGCCCCAGGCCTACATGTGATCATCCGATAC
>SKCR01006171.1:0-25275 GCA_019454045.1 Zanthoxylum bungeanum | reverse complement strand
ATTGTCCAACAATCTCCCACTTGGCCTATAACCAATCACTCAAATGTCCTACACTTGAACTATGTACGGTTCGCTCAAACTTCTGCTGAGGAAAGGCTTTCGTCAGCGGATTTGCAAGGTTATCATCAGATGTGATTTATTCGATCATCACATCGCCATGATGTATGATCCGAACGAATCAGATGAATAGTTGAAGTATATTCTTGGACCGATGATGAGACCATTAATTCTTTAGCCTATGCTGTAGCCTAGCTCAACTGCTAACAGAACTACACCTAATCCAATTAGGATTATTAAGATCCAAATGGCTTCTATTGCTGCCTCAGCTGCAGCAATATTCTGCTTTTGTTGTTTATTCGGTAACAATATCTTGCATGGAATATTTCCAGCTCACTGTTCCGTGATTCAAACTATTACTATCCTTTATTACGACTTATAGTCGTTTTTATCGGTTAGGAAACTTGCAGCAGTGAACCCAGTCACTTCAAGTTCTCCTTCTCTATAATTTAAGAAAGCATCATTAGTTCATCTAAGATACTCAAGGATGTTCATAACATCAATCTAGTGACCATCACATGGATTGGCCTGATTGTGACTCCATATGCTCAAAGCATATGAGACACCAGGTCGCGTACATTTATTTCAATGTACGAGTTCTCGGAGAGTGCCAACAACCTTTAGATCTATCCCAGTAGATCCTTATTCCTAGAATAAAGGTTGTCTCTCCCAAGAATTCTACAGAGAATTTTCACGAAAGCCAAACTTTCACCGATTGTATTATGGGAATATCATTTCCAAGAAATGATATATCATCATTTTATAGGACGATCACCTTTAGTGCACTCCCACTAACCTCCTTATATACACAAGAATCATTTTCGTTTTGAATTAAATCATATACCATTATGATTACATCAAAACTATAGTTCCAAGAACGCAATGCTTGCTTCAATCCATAAATGGATCGAATAACTTGCAAACCTTGTTTGCTTGTTTTGGTACGACAAAACCGTCAGGATGTTTTAAACATCCTCCAAAAGGTTTCCATTTAAGGAAAGCGATTTTGACGTTCAGCTACCATATTTCATAAATGAAACATGCAGCATTAGCAAGCATTATCCAAATGGATTTAATCATGGCAACAGTTAAAAGGTTTCGTCGTAATCGACACAATGTTGATAACGATACCTTTTCGCTACAAGCCTAGCTTTGTACGTTGGTATGTTGCCATCCATGCATGTCTTCCTTGAAGACTTATATAGTACCAATATGCACAATGCCTTCTGGTACATCAACCAGTGTCCAAACTTTGTTGGTATACATGGAATCCATTTCGGATATCATGGCACTTTGCCGTAATAGGGAGTCGATACCTTGTATCACTTCCTCATACGTAGTCAGTTTGTCTTCCTCAATAAGATTGACATCTTTACGAGGTGAGATCAGAAACCTATACTTCCCAGGTTGTTTTCTACCTCTCTCCGACTTACGGGGTTCTTGTGTATTTGAAGATTATGGTACAGTTTCATCCTTGATGAACTGTTTGTGTTCCATTAAGGAATCGGTGCCTGGAACAGTATTACTCCGATTTTCATCGAGTTTTACTTTCCTCCCACTTACCACTGCATATAGGTATTCCTCTTAGGAAAAATGCATGGCGAGCAACAATTACATTGTTCTCTAGTGAGTTGTATAAGTACTATACTTTGGTTACCCTAGGATAACCTACAAATTAGGCACTTATCCAATTTGGGTTCTGTTTTGGTATCATCCAAACATATGTCTAGCATTCCCAAATTTTCAGGAATTAGAAAACCTGGTTTCTTTCCTGTTCATATCTAATATGAAGTCTGTCAAACAGTTTTTCATGGAACCTTATTCAAAATAAGTTTTGTGCTGATTAATGCGTATCCCTAGAAGGAAAATGGTAGCTCATATCGACTCATGATTAACCTTATCATGTCCAACAAAATTCGGTTTCTCCGTTTGGACACACCGTCAAATTGAGGTGTTCTGGGAGGAGTCCACTATAAAAGAATACTATACTCTTTCAAGTAATTGAGAAACTTATTTCTTAAGTATTTTCCACCACAGTCCAATCGTGATGTATTAATACTCTTGTCGATCTGTCTGTCTACTTCGTGTCGAAACTCTTTGAATTTATCAAAAGGTTCTGATTTATGTTTCGAAAGAAACACATAACCATAACGCGATGCCACATCCGTAAAGGTTACGAAGTATTCATATCCACCTCTAGCCTAGCTAGATATGGGCCCACTTACGTCACTATGAACGAGGGCTAACAGATCGATGGCACTTGTACTTTTACCAAGTAAAAGGTGTTTTAGGAATTTTGCCAAATAAACTAGATTCGTAGACTTTATTTGATTAGAATCAAATTTTTCCTAGTACCCACTCTTCGAAAGTGTGGATATAGGAGTCTTGTTTATTGTGTTCCAGACAACAATGCCACAAATAAGTCTCATCTGATGAAATCAGTTTGAGCTATTTGTTTGTCATGTTATATGTTTGAGATTTATTTATATTCAAAATATAAATACTGTTATTCACATCTAATGTGTTCATCTCAATATCATCTTTATAAAATAAAACACTTTAGTGTTTTAGAATATAAAGGTATATCCGCAACGGATTATACTCTGATATAGAGATAATGTTTCTAGTCATACTAGGTATATTATAACATTTCCTAATTTAAGTAACAACCCAAAGGGTAGTTCCTAAACTTAGGATTATACGATTAAAACAGCGACTCTCATCCCGTTTCCGATTCGCAGATTAATCTCAACTGAAGTCAGTATCCTGCTAATCAGCAGATTCTGCACAACAATATATATCTTATGTACAACACTTAGTATCCAAATCCAATTTTGAAACTAATAGTGAACATGTTTATGACAAACATATTTGCAGCTGGAGCCTTGCCCCTCTTCACTTCCTTCATGTCTGCCTTGTCTATACGGCAGTCACGCTTCCAGTGACCCCTTTGCCACAGTTTAGGCAGAAATCTGGGATATGTCCTTTGTCTTCTCGAAAGACTGTGATGATTTTGTCTTTGCCCTTTTTAGAAGCTCTGGCTCTGCCTCCCAGAGCATAGCCATCAACTCTCCAAGAGTTTACTCTTGGTTCACAATGAACCTACCTCAGCTTTCGGGTAGAGACTATAAGATCAAATCTTTGGTAGTCTCAACCACGTAGGTAATGCCCAGCTAACCTAGCTGATCGATGTCAGCAATCATCTGTGACACCTACTGCTCGACAGATGTACCCTCTGACATATGCGAGCTAAAGAACTTCTTTTGCAATTTGTACTTCTAAGATCTAAGATTAGATCTATAAAGATCTTTAATTTCAATATCATGTTATAAAGATCTAATCCTTTATATTGACAACGAAATTAAGTGTCATTGCATTTAGTAAAATGATTGAGCACTAAAGTTATCATCACATGAATCTTCCAAAGATCATGTTCTACTATTTGCTCAACTCCGGGCTTAGGCCCAAGAGGTTGTTCTATCAAATAGAATAACTTCTTAGTTCCCAAGACTATCCTGAGGTTTTAATCCCAATATGAAAATTAAAACCGTTTAAAGACATTTTTACCCAGGTTAATGTTTTAAACGCTAATCTTTCAGTTATCTTGATTGCTATAGTCCAACTATCCAATCAACGGTTTCTGGTACTATTTAATATAATGATTACTATAGTCTAACTATATAATTAACTATAATTTTATTGGTTAAATTCAAATATATTGATTACTATAATCCAATTATATAATCAACTATAATTGAAGTAGTTTGAATACAGTCCAACTGTTTAATTAAAACAACGATATTAGTCCAACTATATTTATGTTATTGATTATTGACGAAAAATGAAATGAGCTCGTATTGGCAAGTATCTAAACGAAATTGAAATTTAATACTTGCCTCCCACTATTTTTCGGCGAGCCTCTAACCCTCTGTTGAGTACTCGGGAAACCTTGTTTCCTAGTTGGCTAAGATCTCGTTAAATAACACACAACCTTGAATTTGGCCAACAAATTGTATGATATTTAACTATGTAGATCTCTAAGATCAATTGGATCTCATCCAATTCCTAGATCTAGTAGGTGCACATCCAAGTCCGAAACATATATCTAATATATGCCAATATATCCGATATATTTTCCTAACCTTTTTCCTCCTCTGAATCAACTAAGCCTTGGCTTTGGCACAACAAACTTAATGATTCCAGTTAAGCGGGACCCATTGACCTTGGAAAGCTTCGTAATCGATATCGATGGACAAGAAGTGATCTTGACTTTGGCCAAAAATCACAAGTTGGACAAGACATGCGATATGGAACAAAGCCTTCATGATTCAAACACATCCGCGATGGACAAAGGTCTTGACTTTGGCAAAAAAACCAGTGCCAATCTGGATCTTGAGAATGAATCATTCAATGGAAAGAAAAACGCTTAATATATGTTGAGGGTTTTTCGCGTAATTGGCAACCAATTAATTATCTTTGATTAGGTCTCATCATACACCCTTAAACATGCATTCTAAAATCATAATAAGGCGTTTAAAAAAATTTAATAATGATATGCGGATGGATATTTAAAACACTTTGTTCCTAGAACAAATCTCTCCATTTCCTCTCTCCTGCAAGCACAAATCTTACTTCTACCCAATTACATAACACTTTTAAAGAAACCTCATTTACATTGAGGGGAATAGGTGAGAAGAGAAATACAAAGAATCAAAAGGTAATAGGCTGGACACGCAGGTCCAATTTATTAATTCTAAATTTATTACAACAATTTACAAAATTGCCCTCACCAATCTAATATCCATCTGATATGCATTATTCATACATCACATCCATATATTTGTGTTGGTGATTCCATATTCAAGGGTTTGTTTCCCTATCACCTGAATGACCTTCATGACTCTTCATGTGCTAGCATTGGAAAGATTTGCCACTAATCTTCATTGTTTTCTTCTTCTATGTCTCGGCCAAGCAAGAAATGAGAAGAAAATTGGCTTCAAAAGCCGAATGGGATAGAAGGGAAAAGGTTCCCAAAACCGTGTGTGTGTTGGAAAGAGAGAGAAGTGTGTTGGTTTGGTTTGGTTTCTAAAACTCATACATAAAAATTTGATTTCGAAAATCTTGTAAATGGCTTTCAAAAAATCAAAAGATATTTTGGAGCCAAAATGGCAATTAATGCCTTCCAACAACTCACATCACTCATGAATAGTGACAGGTTGTCAATCACTTAAAGTGACAAGACATCCATCATTTGAATGACGAGTGATGTGACGCGTGATGTGACTTGTGGGCCGTACTTAAATTCGAAATGCGAGTGGGCCCGTAAACACTCCCGGGCTCGAGTTCGCTAATTGTGAATTAACGAATTTTCCGTTGCGACGTAATTAAATCAAATTTAATTAAATAATTATGTCTAGTAAAATTACTATTCACATCGCTGACGAATTAATTCTAAATTAACTCGTTCGCCTGAATTAAATTCTAAATTTAATTCCGCGTCGAAATCTAATTTCGTATAATATATAGAATATATTATTTTATCAATTAATTCCAAATTAATCGTTCTCTCTCTTAAATAATATTTTATCTCAGATAAAATATCTCTGTAATTAATCCTAGATTAATTTTCTCTCTCTCTTATGATTAATCCCAGATTAATTATGTGCGAGTCATACATCATCGGTGAATCTTCGGGAAGTGACCCATGAGATCCCCGAATATGTTGGTAGTAAATTCGGTCGTTGGACTATCTGAACACGTACGTACCTAGTACTATACTTTTACCGATTTATAAGACATGGTTGGCTTCTACCAAAGCATCCTGCCTACCCAATTCTCCAGAAATATTCTTATAGGAATATGTGATCTTTATCAGGCGTAGTAAGCGTAGTATTGCGTATTACGATCCAGTATCGGATGTCACGTGCAAATGTCTGGGGCTGGAATTGTGTCTGCCCCGTACGAAGCACATATCGGATCTCTGGTAACTAGTCTCTATAATCGGATAATCATGACCTAGTCATAATATCCAGATAACTGCAGCATAAAAGAGCACCAGTTCTGTATCCTACGTGATCATCATCTCCACTATGACCGGAGTGATACTTCCATCTTGACATCACACCAATACACTACGATTCTCAATATACCAGAAGATACATACACAGAACCTGTTAAAGCCCCGGACGACCAAAACCAAAGTATATTGATTGTCGTAAGTATTAGCTGTGCAAGTCTCAGGTTAAGACCAAATACACCTACCCTGATTCAGACTTCCATAGACACATAGTCATACTACCAATGGAATTCTGAGGGGTCTATCCAGAGCGAAGCTGTTTCCGTACCATCAGTAAACACAACCTCATATTACACTTGCATAAGTATCCTATACCCAAATATATGAGAACTATGTCGTTATGGTCCCACAATGCGCACAAGTGTAATACTAGTCTTTTACGCATTATTGATGTCCAATCTCGACAATACTCCGACTAGGGATATTTAATGATTAAACCTTCGTGGATTGATACTGTTTCATATCATCTCAATCCGGAACTAATCATAAGGACCTTCTATCATTTATATATCTTGGTAATCTAATTACAAATGATAAAAGGGAAATTTCCTTTGTCACATAGTTAATTTGTACAACAACACCATGATCTGTACAAATAGTGATGCTATGGGTCATAATTGTCCAACAATCTCCCACTTGGCCTATAGCCAATCACTCAAGTGTCCTACACCCGAACTATGTATGGTTCGCTCAAACTTCTGCTGAGTAAATACTTTCGTCAGCGGATTTGCAGTGTTATCATCTGATGCGATTTATTCGATCATCACATCGCCACGATGTATGATCCGAACGAATCAGATGAATATTTGAAGTATATATCTGGATCGTTGATGAGACTATTAATTCTTTAGCCTGTGATGTAGCCTAGCTTAGCTGCTAACAGAATTACTCCTAATCTGATTAGGATTATTATCGATCCAAAAAGCTTATATTGCTGCCTCAGCTGTAGCAATAATCCCCTTTTGTTGTTTATTCGGTAACAGTATCTTGCTTGGAAGATTTCCAGCTCATTGTTCCGTTATTCAAACTATATAGTACCTTTGTTACTACTTATAGTCGTTTTTATCTGTTAGGAAACTTGCAATAGTGAACTCAGTCACTTCAAGTTCTCCTTCTCCATAGTATAAGAAAGCATCATTAGTTCATCTATGATACTAAAGGATGTTCTTAACATCAATCCAGTGACTATCACTTGGATTGGCCCGATTGTGACTCCATATGCTCAAAGCATATGAGACACCAGGTCACGTATATTTATTTCAATGTACGAGTTCTCAGAGAGTGCCAACAACTTTTAGATCTATCCTAGTAGATCCTTATTCCTAGAATAAATGTTATTTCTCCCAAGAATTCTACAGAGAATTTTCATGAAAGCCAGGCTTTCACCGATTGTATTATGGGAATATCATTTCCAAGAAATGACATATCATCATTTATTTAGGACAACACTGTCAGTGCACTCCTACTAACCTCCTTAAATACACAAGAATCATTTTCGTTTTGAATTAAATCACACACCATTATGATTACATCAAAACGATTGTTCCAAAAACGCTATGTTTGCTTCAATCCATAAATGGATCGAATTAACTCGCAAACCTTGTTTGCTCGTTTTGGTACGATAAAACCGTCAGGATGTTATAAACATCCTCCAAAAGGTTTCCGTTTAAGGAAAGTGGTTTTGACGTTCAGCTGCCATATTTCATGAATGAAACATGCAGCATCAGCAAGCATTATCCAAATGGATTTAACCATGGCAACGAGTAAAAGGTTTCGTCGTAATCGACACAATGTTGATAACGATACCTTTTCGCTACAAGCCCAACTTAGTATGTTTGTATGTTGCCTTCCATGTATGTCTTCCTGAAGGCTTATATTGTACCAATAGGGAGTCGATACCTTGTATCACTTCCTCATACTAGTCAGTTTGTATTCCTCAATAAGATTGACATCTTTATGAGGTGAGATCGGAAACCCATACGTCCCAAGTTGTTTTCTGAATCTCTCCGACTTGAGCGGTTCTTGTGTATTCGAAGATTATTGGTATAGTTTCTTCGTTGATGAACTATTTGTGTTCTATTAAGGAATCGGTGCCTGGAATAGTATTACTCTGATTTTCATCGAGATTTACTTTCCTCCCACTTACCACTGCATATCGGTATTTCTCTTAGGAAAACCGCATGGCGAACAACAATTACATTGTTCTCTTGTGAGTTGTATAAGTACTATACTTTGGTTTCCCTAGGATAATCCACAACTTAGGCACTTATCGGATTTGGGTTTTAGTTTGGTATCATCCAAACATATGCCCAGCATTCCCAAATCTACAGGAATGAGAAAACCCGATTTCTTTCCTGTTCATATCTAATATGAAGTCTGTCAAACATATTTTTATGGAACCTTATTCAAAATAAGTTTTGCACTGATTAATGTGTATCCTTTTGAAGGAAATGGTAGCTCAGAGTGACTCATGATTAACCTTACTATGTCCAACAAGGTTCGGTTTCTCAGTTCGGACACACCGTCAAATTGACGTGTTCCGGGAGGAGTCCTCATTGAAAGAATACTATACTCTTTCAAGTAATTAAGAAACTTATTGCTTAAGTATTTTCATCATGGTCTAACCGTGACGATTTAATACTTTAGCCGATCTATTTTTATACTTCGTGTCGAAACTCTTTGAATTCATCAAAAGTTTATGATCCGTGTTTCTAAGAAACACATAACCATAACGCGATGCCACATCCATAAAGGTTTCGAAGTATTCATATCCACCTCTAACCTAGCTAGACATGGGCCCACTTACGTCACTATGAACGAGGACTAACAGATTGGTGGCATTTGCACTTTTACCAAGTAAAAGGTATTTTAGGCACTTTGCCAAATAAACTAGATTCGTAGACATATTTGAATGGAATCAAATCAGTCCTAGTACCCACTATTGAAAAGTATGGATATACGAGTCTTGTTTATTGTGTCCCAGACAACAATGCCACAAATAAGTCTCATCTGATTAAATCAGTTTCAGCTATTTGTTTGTCATGTTATATGTTTGAGATTCATTTATATTCAAAAATAAATACTGTTATTCACATCTAATGTGCTTATCTCAATATCATCTTTATAAAATGAAACACTTTAGTGTTCTAGAATATAAAGGTATATCCGCAACGGATTAAACTCTGATATAGAGATAATGTTTCTAGTCAAACTAGTTACATTTAACAGTTTCCTAATTTAAGTACATACCCGAGGGTAGTTCCTAAACTTAGGTATCTACGGTTAAAACAGCGACTGTCGTCCCATTTCTGACTCGTAGATAAATCTCACTAAAGTCAATGTCCTGCTAATCAGCAGATTATGCACACCAGTACATATTCATGTACCACACTCAGTATCTAAATCCAATTTTAATACTAGTAGTGAACATGTTGATGAAAAACATATTTGAAGTCGGAGCCTTGCCCGTCTTCAAATTCTTTCATGTCTATCTTATCCATACGACAGTCACGCTTCCAGTGACCCTATTTGCCACAGTTTAGGCAGACATTTTGGGATATGTCCTATGTCTTCCCAGAAGATTATAATGATTTTGCATTTGCCCCTTTTCCACACCCTAGAAGCCTTTGGCCAAGCCTTGGCTTTCTGGGATGTCGAAGTAAGATGCGCCTTGCGCTTCTTGCCCTATTGCAAACTCTGGCTTTGTCTCCTTGAGTATAGCCCTTAACTCTCCAAGAGTTTTCTATTGTAATTTGTACTTCTAAGATCTAAGGATAGATCTATGAAGATCCTTCAATTTCATTATCATACTATAAGGATCTAATCCTTAGTTCTGATTAAGAAATTAAGGAGTCTATTTGGAAAGCATAATGGATTAAGCACTAAAGTTATCATCACATGAATCTTCCAAAGATCATGCTCTACTATTTGCTCAACTCCGGGCTTAGGCCCAAGAGGTTGTTCTATCAAATAGAATAACTTCTCAACTCGGCTTATCCCAAGAGGTTATTCCAATTTGAAAATTAAAGCCGTTTAAAATATTTTGACTCAGGTTTATATTTTAAACGCTAATCTTTCATTTATTTTGATTGCTATAGTCCAACTATCCAATCAACGATTTTAGGTACTATTTATTATAATGATTACTATAGTCTAACTATATAATCAACTATAATTAAATTAGTTAAATTCAATTATATTCATTACTATAATTCAATTATAAAATCAAGTATTAATTGAAATAGTTTGAATACAGTCCAACTGTTTTATTAAAACAACGATTAAATATTAGTCCAACTAATATATTAATCTAACAACGAAAAATTTGAAATCAGCGCGTATTGGCAAGTAACTAAACGAATATTGCAAATTTAATACTTGCCTCCCACTATTTTTCGGCGAGTCTCTAACCCTCTGTGGAGTACTCAGGAAACCTTGTTTCCTAGTGGGCTAGGATCCCGTTAAATAACACACAATCTTGACTTTGGGCAACAAATTGTATGATAATTAACTAGGTAGATCTCTAAGATCAATTGGATCCCATCCAATTCCTAGATCCAGTAGGTGGACATCCAACTCCGAAACATATATCTTATATATGCCAATATATCCAATATATTCCCTAACCTTTTTCCTCTGAATCAACTAAGCCTTGGCTTTGGCACAACAAACTTAGTGATCCCAGTTAAGCGTGACCCATTGACTTTGGAAAGCTTCGTAATCGATGTCGATGGACAAGAAGTGATCTTGACTTTGGCCAACAAATCACAACTTGGACAAGACACCGATGTGGAACAAAGCCTTCATGATTCAAACACATCTGCGATGGACAAAGGTCTTTACTTTGGCCAACAAACCAGTGCCAATCTTGGATCTTGAGTAAGAATCACTCAATGGAAGGAAAAACGCTTAATATCTGTTGAGGGTTTTTTCGCGTATTGGCAACCAATTAATTATCTTTGTTAAGGTCTCATCATCATACAACCTTAAACATGCATTCTAAAAACATAATAAGGCGCGTATAAATAAAATAATAATGATATGCGGATGGATACTTAACACATTGTTCCTAGAACAAATCTCTCCATTTCCACTCTCTCGCTAGCACAATATTTACTTCTACCCGATTACATAACACTTCTAAAGAAACCTCATTTACATTGAGGGGAATAGCTGAGAAGAGAAATACAAAGAGTCAAGAGGTAATAGGCTTGACACGCAGATCCAATTTAATAAATTCTAAATTTATTACAACAATTTCCAAAATTGCCCTCACCCATCTAATATCAATCCGATATACATTATTCATACATCGCATCCATGTATTCACACAAGCATATATCAATCAATCTAATCCAATTAATTAATATGAAATTAATGACCATCCAATGTTCAAACAACGATTTGATTTTGCGCGAGTCCGACTCGTTTTGCGAATAAGTACTCAAAGTACGAATTCTTGAATTATATTAAACTACAATATTAAATCCAATTTAATAATTTAATACTAATTCTATATTTAATTCTAAATTAAATAATTACACTTTATAATGTGCCTTTACGACTTAGATTCCAAATCTAATCGTTACGGGTCTCAAGGCCCAATTAACATCCAATGTCAATTTAATTAAATTCCAATGTGCTTTTAATTAATTTCATAAGGCATGGACTTTTGGTCAATATGGGTCAAACCCAAATACCAAAGCCCATTTAAGGAATCACCTTATTTGCCAAGAAACCAATTTAGGCCATTAGGCCCAATTAAAATTAAAGGTCCATTAAGTTATATTTAGACTTTATGGATATGGTTTTGGGCCCAATTGGATCCAACCAATTAGCCTAAACCAAACTTGACCCAACCAAGCCCATTAATCCCAATTACAACTTAACAAGCCCATTCCAAATTTGGCCCAATTAATTAAATTACCAAAATTCCAAATTTCATAACTTAATTAACCTAAAGTGTATGCCATAATTAATTAACCAAATTAATATTCCCAAAACATCAATTTAAACAATTAATTATGCTTATTATCATCAAAACATGTCCAACACATTTGAATCAAAAATCAATCATTTTCATGCATAGTGGTCACGACAATTTGGGGATTTCTTTGTCCGATTCGGTTTCAATCCAATTAAATCCTAAATCAACATAACCCAAGTGACTTCAACTCATCCAATGATCAAAAACACAAAAATCACCATGACTTTAGGGCAGTCCAACTTTCGGCCAAGCCTTAATTTTTGGGGAAAAATTGATCCAATCCATTTTTCACAAAATTGATCACAAACAACTCCAAGTCATCCATAAACAAGCATGCTCAATATGATATTCATTATTCATATAGTATGATATGCATTATTCATACATCACATCCATGTCTTTCTTGGGTTTCTAGGTTAGTCCCAAGAACAATTTAAGCATAGAAACATGTGTGAATACTTAAAAAAGTATGGCGGAATCATACTTACATTGATCGGCTTTTGCGATGCGAGGAACAACAAAAATCCTTGAAGCTCTCGGCAATGGTGCTTCTTTGTGCTCCATCATTTTCGGTCAATTCCATGGATGGATCTCCAAGCTCTAAGCTTTGGTTGGTGATTCCATGCTCAAGGGTTTGTTTCCCTATCACCTTGAATGACTCTTCATGTGCTAGCATTGGAAAGATTTGCCACAAATCTTCCTTTTTTCTTCTTCAATGTCTCGGCCAAGCAAGAAATGAGAAGAAAATTGGCTTCAAAAGCCGAATGGGAGAGAGTGGAAAAATGGTTCCCAAAACCGTGTGTGTTGGAAAGAGAGAGAAGTGTGTTGGTTTGGTTTTGTTTCTAAAACTCATACATAAAAATTTGATTTCCAAAATCTTGTAAATGGCTTTCAAAAAATCAAAAGAAATTTTGGAGCCAAAATGGCAATTAATGCCTTCCAACAACTCACATCACTCATGAATAGTGACAGGTTGTCAATCACTCAAAGTGACAAGACATCCATCACTTGAATGACGAGTGATGTGACGCGTGATGTGACTTGTGGCCGCACTTAAATTCGAAATGCTAGTGGGCCCGCAAACACTCCCGGGCTCGGGTTAGCTAATTCCGAACTAACGAATTTTCCGTTGTGACGTAATTAAATCAAATTTAATTAAATAATTATGCCTAGCAAAATTACTATTCACGTCGCTGACGAATTAATTCTAAATTAACTCGTTCGCCCGAATTAAATTCTAAATTTAATTCCGCGTCGAAATCTAATTTCGTATAATATATCGAATATATTATTTTATCGATTAATTCCAAATTAATCATTCTCTCTCTTTAAATAAAATTTTATCCCAGATAAAATATCTCTGTAATTAATCCTAGATTAATTTTCTCTCTCTCTTATAATTAATCACAGATTAATTATATGCGAGTCATGCGTCATCGGTGAATCTTCGGGAAGCGACCAATGAGATCCCCGGATATGTTGGCAGTAAATCCTGTCGTCGGACTATCCGAACACGTACGTACCTAGTACTACGCTTTTACCGATTTACAAGACATGGTTGGCTTCTAGCAAAGCACCGTGCCTACCCAATTCTCCAGAAATATTCTTATAGGAATATGTGATCTTTATCAGGCGTAGTATACGTAGTATTGCATATTACGATCCAGTATCGGATGTCACATGCAAGGCCTGGGGCTGGAATTGTGTCTGCCCCGTACGAAGCACATATCGGATCTCTGGTAACTAGGCTCTATAATCGGATAAACATGACCTAGTCAATTAATTTCTTAAGGCATGAACTTTGGTCAATATGGATCAAACCCAAATACCAAAGCCCATTAAATGAATCACCCTTATTTGCCAAGAACCAATTTAGGCCCATTAGGCCTAATTAAAATATTAAAGGCCCATTTAATTATATTTGGACTTTATGGATATGGTTTTGGGCCCAATTGGATCCAACCAATAACCTAAACCATACTTGGCCCAACCAAGCCCATTAAGCCCAAATACAACTTTATTAGCCCAATTCCAAATTAAGTCCAATTAATTTAATTACAATATTCCAAATTTCACAATTAAATTAATCAAAGTGTATAGCCATGATTAATTAACCAAATTAACATTTCCAAAATACCAATTTATATAATTAATCATGCGTATTATCATCAACACATGTCCAACATTATTGAATAAAAAATCAATCATTTTCCATGCTTCTAAGTCACGGCAATTAGGGGTTTTTGTTCAATTCTGATTTCAATCCAATTGAATCCTAAATCAACATTTCCCAAGTCATTCAAACTCATCCAATGATACAAAAACAAAAATCACCATGACATTAGGGTAACACAACTTTCGGCCAAGCCTAAATTTTGGGGAAAATTTGATCCAATTCAATTTTCATCAAATTGATCACAAATAACTCTAAGTTATCATCATTCAAGCATACTCAAACAATCAATTTCATCCAAACATGCTCAAATCAATTTTACCCAATTTTACCCTAAATCCAATTTCATGCTTAAATAAGGCTCTTGATACCATTGTTGGGTTTCTACTATAGTCCCAAGATCAATCAAGCAATGAAATCAATGTGAATACAATACAGAAGTATGGCGGAATCATACTTACAATGATCGGATTTTCGATGCGTTGAACACAAAAACTTTTTGCTCCTCCATGAAGCTCACGGCCAAGCCCAAATTTGTGCTCCTAGTTTTCGGTCACCTTCCATCTGTGTGCTCCAAGCTCCAAGCTTTGTCAATGGTGATTCCAAGCTCAAGGATTTGTTTCCCTATCACCTTTGGATGACTCTTTATGTGCTAACATTGGAAAAATTTGCCACAAATCTTCCTAATTTATTCTTGATGATCTCGGCAATGAGAAGCAATTTTGAGAGAAAAATGGCCCTTGGCTGTAAATGGGAGAGAAGAAGAGAGAGAGGTGATAAGTTAATTTTTTGTTTATTTTGGTTATCCAAAAACTAATAAAAAAAATTCAAATCCAAAAAGTACAAGGCAATAAAGCCTTCCAACCACCCCCATCAATCACAAGTGACTAACATCACATCACTCAAAGTGACAAGACACCCATCACTTGAAATGACTAATGATGTGACTTGTGGGCCGCACTTGAATTCGAAATTTGATTGGGCCCGCAAACACTCTCGGGCACGGGTTCGCTAATTCCGAATTAACGAATTTTCCGTTGCGACGTAATTAAATCAAATTTAATTAAATAATTATGCCTAGCAAAATTACTACTCACATCGCTAGAGAATTAATTCTAAATTAACTCGTTCGCCCGAATTAAAATCTAATTTAATTCCGCGTCGAAATCCAATTTCGTTTAATATATCGAATATATTAATTTATCGATTAATTCCAAATAATCGTTATCTCTCTTTAAATAATATTTTATCCCAGATAAAATATCTCCGTAATTAATCCTAGATTAATTTTCTCTCTCGATTAATTAATCCAGAGTAATAATGTGCGAGTCATACGTCATCGGTGAATCTTCGAGAAGCGACCCATGAGATCCCCGAATATGTTGGCAGTAAATCCGATCGTCGGACTATCCGAATACGTACGTTCCTAGTACTACGTTTTTACCAATTTACAAGACATGGTTGGCTTCTAGCAAAGCACCGTGCCTACCCAATTCTCCAGAAATATTCTTAAAGGAATATATAATATATATCAGGCGTAGTATACTCAGTATAGCGTATTGCAATCCAGTATCGGATGTCACGTGCTAGGCCTGGGGCTGGAATTGTGTATGCCCCGTACAAAGCACATGTCGGATCTCTGGTAACTAGTCTCAATAATCGGAAAATCATGACCTTGTCATATTATCTTGATGACTGCTGTACATAAGAGTACTAGTTCCGTATCCTACGTGACCATCATCTCCACTATGACTGGAGTGATACTTCCATCTTGACATCACACCCAATACACTACGATTCTCAATATACCCAGAAGAGGCGTACACAGAACCGGTTAAAGCCCTGGACGACCAAAACCAAAGTATATCGATTGTCGCAAGTATTAGCGGTGCAAGTTTCAGGTTAAGACCAAATACACCTACCCTGATTCGGACTCCCATAGACACATAGTCATACTACCAATGGGATTCCAAGGGGTCTATCTAGAGCGAAGCTATTTCCGTAACATCGGTAAACACAACCTCCTATTACACTTGCATAAGTATCCAATACTTAAATATATGAGAATTATGTCGTTATGCTCCCACAACGCGCACAAATGTAATACTAGTCTATTCCGCATTATCGATGTTCAATCTCGATAATACTCCGACTAGGGATGTTTTAATGATTAAACCTTCATGGATTGATATTGTCTCATATCTTATCAATCCGGAACTAATCATATGGACTTTTATCATTTATTTATCTCGGTAATCTAATTACAAATGATAAAAGAGCAATTTCCTTTGTCACATAGTTAATTTGTACAACAACACCATGTTCTGTACAAATAGTGATGCTATGGGTCATAATGTCCAACACTAACAGTCATTTCCTGCGATCCCGAAGTATCTAGATCCCAAGAACATAACTGGCTTCTCCCAATCCAATTGAACCAAATTAAACATAATTCAACATCTCTAAATGATTTCCAAGTCATCCAATGAACAAAAAAATCAAAATCCAAGACAATAGGGCACTTGCCAAATTCGGCCATCACAAGCAAATTGGGGAAAATTGGTCCAAACACTTTTTCATCAAATTGATCTAATCAATCATCAATTAAACAACATTCAAGCATTCTAAATCATCCAATTTCATTAAACATGCTCAAAATCAAGTTTACCCAAATTTGTCATGCCCAAAATTTAGGGAAAAATGGATCCAACCAAATTTCATGAAATTGATTATGCAAAACATCAATTCATCCTCATTCAAGCATACTATACTAAACAATTTAATCATTTGATGCTCAAATTGAGTTTACCCAAATTAAAGTTTTGGCCAACATTAAGCAAATTGGGGAAAATCAATCGAATTAATTTTTCATCAAATTGATTACATATAACTCTAATTAATTCATATACAATCATTCCTAAACAAACAATTTGTTAAAATCATGCTTAAATCAAAAAGCCCCAAATTTTGCTCAAGAACCCTAATTCGTTTTATGCAACCAATAGCTCATGATACCATTGTTGAGTTTCAATCAAGTCCCAAAGATCATCAACATGCATAAAAAACGAGTTGAATACACAAAGGAGTAAGGCGGAATTCATACTCACATTGATGGGTTTTGATGAAATGAAGAACAAGTTGCGTTTTTGATGCACATCAAGCTCGGCAGTAGCTTCCTCATGCAGTGGACTACTCGGTTGGGGACTGGTTTGCCTCCTCCATGTTCGGCCATTGATGAACACCATGGAAGCTTCAAGCTTCAAGCTTTCCAAGCTCACAAATTCGTTCCCTATCACCATAATATAACCCATGTGTGTGCTAGCACTACTCATCTTCAATTTTGCTTCTCAAAATTTCGGTCTAACCAAAAGATTTAGAGAAGAAAATCGGCTTGAACCCGTGAATGAGAGGAAGATGAAAAGAGAGGGAAAAGGAGAAGACCGTGAGTGGTGAGTGAGAGAGAGAAAATGATTTTTGGTTTATATATTTATTTTATTTTCCAAAAACAAAAACAAATATATAAATCATTTTTCATATATATCAAAAGTTAAAAAGCAAAAGTCTATTAATGCTTTTCATCATTTCTACTTTTTACTTTAAGTCACATCACATCACTTTAATAAAGTGACATGTTGTCAAGTCAATCACTCAAAGTGACAATTGATTTGACGCATGATTAACTAACGATTTGACGCTTGATGTGACTTGCGTGCCGCGCTCGAATCGAAATGCGAATGCGCTCGCAATCACTCTCGGGCTCGGGTTCGCTAATTACAAATTAACGAATTTCCCGTCGCGTCGTAATTAAATGATTACGCCTAACGAAATCATATTCACGTCGCTAACGAATTAATTCTAAATTAATTCGTTCGCCCGAATTAAAATCTAATTTTAATTCCGCGTCGAAATCTAATTTCTTATAATATATCGAATATATTATTTTATCCGATAATTCTAAATTAATCGTTCTCTCTCTTTAATTAATATTTTATCCCAGATAAAATATCTCCGCAATAATCCCAGATTAATTTTCTCTCTCTTCTAATTAATCCCAGATTAATTAAAGTGCGAGTTATACATCATCGGTGAATCTTCAGGAAGCGACCCATGAGATCTCCGGATATGTTGGCAGTAAATACGGTCGTCGGATTATCCGAACACGTAAGTACCTCGTACTACGTTCATACCGATTTACAAGACAAGGTTGGCTTCTAGCAAAGCGCCATGCCTACCCAATTCTCCAGAATATTCTTACAGGAATATATAGATCTG
The DNA here is from genome assembly GCA_019454045.1 of Zanthoxylum bungeanum. NCBI lineage: Eukaryota > Viridiplantae > Streptophyta > Magnoliopsida > Sapindales > Rutaceae > Zanthoxylum > Zanthoxylum bungeanum. The sequence goes on along the minus strand of SKCR01006171.1, from coordinate 6,711 downwards.
TATCAAGCGTAGTATACCGTAGTATTGTGTATATCGGCCCAATATCGGATAATCACGTGCTAGGGCTGGGGCTGGATAAGTGTCTGCCCCGTCCGAAGCACATGTCGGATGTCTAGTAACTAGTCTCTATAATCGGATATTCATGACCTGGTCACAATATCCTGATTGGTTGCGCAACACTTAAGAGCACTAATACCATATCCAGCGTGACATCATCTCCAATATGACTGAAGTGATACTTCCGTCTTGACATCACACCCAATACACTACGACTCTCTGATAAACCCAGAAGTGGTGTACGTAGAACCGGTTAAAGCCCTGTACCACCAAGACCAAAGTCTATCGATTATCGTAAGTATTAGCGATGCAAGTCTCAGGTTAAGACTATACACACCTACCTTGATTTCGGCCTCCCATAGACACATAGTCATAATACCAATGGGATTTCGAGGGGTCTATCCAGAGCGAAGCTGTTTCCCGTACCATCGGTGAAACACAACCTCCTATCGCACTTGCATAAGTATCCAATACTTATATATATGAGAACTATGCTGTTGTGCCCTCACAACGCGCACAAGTGCAATACTAGCCTATTCCGCCATTATCGATGTCCAGTCTCGATAATACTCCGGCTAGGGATATTTAATGATTAATCCTTCGGGGATTGATACTGTCTCATATCATCTCAATCCAGGAACTAATCATATGGACCTCTCTTCATTTATACATTTATGGTGATCTAATCACAAATGATGAGAGTGCAATTTCCTTGTCACATAGTTAATTTGTACAACAACACCGTGATGATCTGTATAAATAGTGACGTTATGGGTCATATTATCCAACAAGGTGTATTTGGTCTTAACCTGAGACTTGCACCGCTAATACATACGACAATCAATATACTTTGGTTGAGGTAGTCCAGGGCTTTAACCGGTTCTGTGTACGCCGATGCTGGGTATATTGAGAATCGTAGTGTGTTGGGTGTGATGTCAAGACGGAAGTGTCACTCCAGTCATATGGAGATGATGGTCACGTAGGATACGGAACTCGTTCTCTTAAATGCTCGAGCTATCGGGATATTATGACTAGGTCATGTATATCCGATTATAGAGACTAGTTACCAGACATCCGATATGTGCTTCGTATGGGGCAAACATAATTCCAGCCCCAGGCCTAGCACGTGAACATCAGATACTGGACATAAATACGTAATACTTCGGTATACTACGCTTGATATAGATCGCTTATTCCTGTAAGCATGTTTCTGGAGATTTGGGTAGGCATGGTGCTTTGCTAGAAGCCAACCTTGTCTTGTGAATCGGTGTAAACGTAGTACGAGGTACTTACGTGTTCGGATAGTCCGACGACCCGATTTACTGCCAACATATCCAGAGATCTCATGGGTCGCTTCCCGAAGATTCACCGATGATGTATGACTCGCACTTTAATTAATCTGGGATTAATTAGAGGAGAGAGAGAAAATTAATCTGGGATTAATTTTGGAGATATTTTATCTGGGATAGAATATTAATTAAAGAGAGAGAACGATTAATTGGAATTAATCGATATAATAATATATTCGATATATTATTATACGAAATTGGATTTCGACGCGGAATTAAAATTATATTTTAATTCGGGCGAACGAATTAATTCTAAATTAATTCGTTAGCGACGTGAATAGTGATTTCGCTAGGCGTAATCATTTAATTACGACGCGACGGAAAATTCGTTAGTTTGGAATTAGCGAACCCGAGCCCGGGAGTGATTGCGAGGGCATTCGCATTTCAAATTCGAGCGCGGCACGCAAGTCACATCAAGCGTCATATCGCTAGTCGCATCAATCGTCAAATCACTTGTCACTTTGAGTGATGTGACATGACATGTTGTCACTTTATTAAAGTGACTTGATGTGAATAGTAAATGGTTGTTGGAAAAGCATTAATAGGCTTTTTCTTTTTGACTTTTAATTATTGTAAATGGTTTTAATTATTTGTTTTTTGGAAAATCATATAAATATAAAAACCATTTTCTTTTTCTCTCTCCACTAACCTAGATACGGTTTCGAAGAGAAACCTTTTCCCTCCCTTTTTCTCTTCTCTTCCTCTCACGGCTTGGAGCCGAATTCTTGCTTCCATTTCTGCAGTTTTGCGAGAACAAGCATGAAGAAAGAGTGCTAGCACACCTTGGGTTATATTATGGTGATAGGGAAACGAATTTGTGAGCTTGGAACCTTTTTTGAAGCTTAAAGCTTGGAGCTTTCATGGTGTTCATCAATGGACGAATTTTGTAGACACAAAGAGGACCAAAACCGAGCCATCCACTGCCTTTGGGAGCCATTGTCGAGCCATCTTGGAGGAGGAAAAGGCATGTGTTCTTTGATGCATCAAATCCAATCATTGTGAGTATATGTTTCCGCCATTATTCCTTGATGTATTCATGCGTTTTTATGCTTGATTTTGATGATTCTTGGGACCTTATAAGAAATCAACAATGGTATCAGAGCTTTGGTCAAGCATGAAAAAGTTAGGGTTTGAATTGGGTAAAATAAATTGAAGCATGATTTGGTTGAATTGATTAATTAAGTATGCTTATATATTGATGAATTGATGTTGTGAATGATCAATTTGAAGAAATTGTGTTTGGAACAAATTTCCCCAATTTTTTGTGTTGGCCAAAATTGACAAATTTGGATAAACTTGATTTTGAGCATGTTTAATGAAATTGGATGATTTAGAATGCTTAAAGTATGTTTAATTGAGGATTGATTGGGTCAATTTGTTGAAAATTAGTTTGGAACAATTTTCCCCAAATTGCTTAAGATTGACAAATTTGGGTAAACTTGATTTTGAGCATGTTTAATGAAATTGGATGATTTAGAATGCTTAAAGTATGTTTAATTGAGGATTGATTGGGTCAATTTGTTGAAAATTAGTTTGGAACAATTTTCCCCAAATTGCTTAAGTTGGCCGAATACACATAGCCCATAATGTCTTGGAATTTTTGATTTTTTGTTCATTGGATGACTTGGAAATCATTAGGGGATGTTGATTAATGTTTGATTGGGTTCAATTGGATTGAATTTGAATTTGGACACAAAATCCCCATTTGGCCGAGACTTTAGCATGTATATTTGGGTTTGATTTTGATCAAATTATGTTGGACTTGATTCCATGATGTTAAGCATGATTAATTGGACAAATTTGATGTTTTGGAAACTTTGATTTGGGTAATTAATAATGCTATGCACTTTGTTTAATTGAATTGTAAAATTGATTTTGTAATTTAATAAAATGGGCCTTAAAATTGGATTTGGGCTTTTAAAGTTGTTATTGGGTTTATTGGACTTTGTTGTACAAAGTTGGTTTAGGCCAAAATTGGTTGGATCCAATAGGCCCAAAACCGCTTCCAAAAGCCCCAAATACGACTAATGAACCTTTAAAGTTTAATTGGGCCTAATGGGCCTAAATTATTTTAGGCTTATGGGGTAACTCCCGGATTGGATTTTGGTTATTCGGTTTGACCCGAGTTGACCAAAAGTCCACGCCTTGAAGAAATTAATTAAAAGCCCATTGGGCTTTAATTAAATTAATATTGGATATTAATCGGGCTTTGAGACCCGTAATGATTAAATTTGGAATTTAAGTCGTAAAGGTTTATTTAATAAAAGTGTAATATTAATTTGGAATTAAATAATGAATTAGAATTAAATGCGTATTAAATTGGATTTAATTATGTAGTTTAATTTAATTCAAGAATTTGTACTTTGAGTACTTATTCGCAAAACGAGTTTGACTCGAACAAAATCAAATCGTTGTTTGAACATTGGATTATCACTAATTATCAGATTAATTAATTGGATTAGATTGATTGATAACATGCTTGTATGAATACATGGTTGTGATGCATGAATAATGTATATCGGATGGATATTAGTCGGGTGGGACAATTTTGGAAATTGTAATAAATTTGATTTATTAATTGGACCTGCGTGTCCAGCCTTATCACCTCTATTCTCATTGTATTTCTCTTCTCACATATTCCCCTCAATGTAAATGAGGTTTCTTTAGAAGTGTAGTGTAACGGGTTAAGTAATACAAGTGCTAACTGGAGAGAGAAAGATGGAGATTTGATCTAGGATCAATGTAAAATATCCATCCGCACATCATTATTATTTTATTTCATATGCACTTTATTATGTGTTTAGAATGCATGTTTAAGGGTGTATGACGATGAGACCTTAACAAAGATAATAAATTGGTTGCCAATTTGCACGCGAAAAACCCTCGCTAAATATTAAGCGTCTTTCCTTCCATTGAGTGATTCTCACTCAAGATCCGAGACGCCATTGGTTTGTTGGCCAAAGTCAAGGCCTTTGTCTGTCGAAGATGTGTTTGAATCACGAAGGCTTTGCTCCATATTGGTGTCTTGTCCAAGTTGTGGTTTGTTGGCCAAAGTCAAGACCACTTCTTGTCCACGACATTGATTACGAAGCTTTCCATGGTCAATGGGTCGCGCTTGACTGGGATCACTAAGTTTGTTGTGCCAAAGCCAAGGCTTAGTTGATTCAGAGGAAATAGGTTAGGTAATACATTGGATGTATTGGCATATATAAGATATATGTTTCGGACTTGGATGTCCCCCTACCGGATCTAGGAATGAATTGGATCCAATTGATCTTAGAGATCTACCTAGTTAATTATCATACAATTGTTGGCCAAAGTCAAGATTGTGTGATATTTAACGGGATCCTAGCCCACTAGGAAACGTGGTTTCCCGAGTACTCGACAGAGGGTTAGAGGCTCGCCGAAAAATAGTGGGAGGCAAGAATTGAATTTGCAATATTCGTTCAATTACTCGACACACGCGCTCATTAAATTATTTCGTCGTTAGATTAAATGTTAGTTGGACTAATATTTAAATTGTTTTAATAATAACATTTGGACTGTATTATACTTGATTATATATAATTAGATTATATTAATCAATATATTTGAATTAATTATTTCAGTTTACAGTTGATTTTATAATTGGATTATAGTAATCAATGTAATTGAGGTTAATTAATTTAGATTATATTTGATTATATAGTTGGACTATTATAATCATTAAAATAAATAGTACCACAAATCGTTGATTAAATAGTTGGACTATTAGAATCAAGATATAATTGAAAGATTAGTGTTTAAGACATAATCCTGGGTGAAAATGTATTTAAACGACTTTAATTTTCAAATTGGAATAAATTTTAGGATGGTTCTGGAAAAATAACAAGTTATTTTATTTGATAAAATAATATATTAAGCCTAAGCCCGGAGTTAAGCAATAAGTGGAACATGATATTTGGAATATTCATGTAATGATAACTTTAGTGCTTAATTCATAATACTTGTCATATAGACTCCTTAATTTCTTTATCAGAACTAAGGATTCGATTCTTAAAATATGATATTGAAATTGAAGGATATTCAAAGATTAGATCTTATAAGTACTTTTAAAATTGCAATAAATAATTCTTGGAGAATTAATGACTATTCTCAATGAGACAAAGTCAAAGTTTGCAATTAGGCAAGTGTGCAAGGCACACCTTACTTCAATATTCTAGAAACCCGAGGCTTGGCCAAAGGCTACCGGAATATTGAAAATGGCAAAGGCAAAATCATTATTATCTTTTAGGAAGATAAAAAGACATATCCCAAGAAGGAATTGAAGACGAGCAAGGCTCTGACTTCAAAAATGATTGTCATAATTATGTTCACAGCTAGTATTAAAATTAGATTTTAGATACTTAGTGTGGTACATAAAGTATGTATATATATTGATGTTCAGAATCTATTTTGAACAGGATACTGACTTCAATGAGATTTATCTGTGAATTGTAAATGGGACGAAAGTCGCTGTTTTAACCGTAGATACCTAAGTTTAGGAACTACCCTCGGGTGTGTACCTAAAATTGGAAACTGTTATAATGTAACTAGTTTGACTAGAAACATTATCTCTATATCGCATATAACCCAGGTATCGTTATCAACATTGTGTTGATTACGATTCAACCTTTACCTGTTGCCATGATGATAATCCATTTGGATAATGCTTGTTATTCGATCCATGTTTGGATTGAAGCAAACATTAGGTTCTTGGAACAATCGTTTTGATATAATCATAATGATTTATGATTTAATTCAAAAAATGAAAAGATTCTTGTGTATATAAGAGGGTTAGTGGGAGCGCACTGCCAGTGGCTGTCCTATAAATAATGATAATAATATAAGTCATTTCATGGAATGATATTCCCATAAAATAACTATCGGCGAAAGCTTGGCTTTCGAAAAACTCTCCGTGGAACCGTACATTGAAAAATGTACGCGACCTGGTGTCTCATACGCTTTGAGCATATGAATTCACAAACAGGCCAATCCCAGTGATAGTCACTGGATTAATGTTAAGAACATCCGTTAGTATCTTAGAGAACTAAGGATGCTGTCTTAGTCTATGGAGAAGGAGAACTTGAAGTGACTAGGGTCACTGTAGCAAGTTTCCTATAAACCGATAAAGACGACTAAAAGTCGCAACGGTACTATACAATTTGTATAACGGTACAGTGAGCTGGAAATCTTCCAAGCAAGACACTGTTACCAAATAAACAACAAATGCAGGTTAATTGCAGGAGCTGAAGCAGCAATAGAAGCCATTTGGGTCAATAACAAA